>JASFCZ010000349.1:0-11042 GCA_036937155.1 Cyathus pygmaeus
CGTCACTTTGCTGAAAGTGGCGTGACATGCCGAACCGTCGAACGGCCCAACTGTTCGGCAGTCTGGATGAGTGATGCTCAGTAAAAACGGTAAGTCAACAAGTTCAACTGATGGTCACCTTTTGGTCAGTGATTAGGGAAATGGTCAAATTTTGCTTCGAAAAACTACAAACTAGTCATACGGTAGTCACCCATATGACCATCTGCTGACCACTCAAAAGAGAAATTATGCTGGGAACTGGTCGGGAATTGGTCAACTATTGGTCGTGTGCAAGTCGTGTTTGTAGTTTTTCGAACAAAAAATTGACCATTTCTGCTGTCGTTGACTAAACGGTGACCCTCAGTAAAAACGAAAAAAACCGCAGGTGTGTTCCAAGTCATGCACCGGTCATATCCAGGACGTATTTTTGAACATTGGACATGCAACCAATTTCTGTATGACCCTAGTCTTACGTAATCATGTGCGTTACTTCCCCGAAGTATGACCCAAAATTTTGAGCTCTGAGCATGTCTGGAGCATGTCCAAAGTTCAAAAATACGTCCTGGACATGACCTGTGCATGTATTTTCGTTTTTACAGAGGGTGCCCATCAATTGACTTACCGTTTTTACTGAGAGTGATGCATGACATAACAAAAATTTCGGTGTGTCCGAAATTTTTTGAACAATTTTGTAGGATAAATAGGGCAAGGGGTCATCACATGTGTAATTTTGGATATAGGGTCTCCAATAGGTACTTAGGTGCTGGGCCCAAAGGGCCCAAAAAAAAATTATTGGAGCACATTTTGTCTGGTATATTTGACCAAGAATATGCGACTTTTGACGAGTTTTGAAGGTATTTGTGGTCCATAAGTTAGTTTACAACCCAATTCAGAGGGCAATATCCAACATAGAAGCCATTCAGAACAATCTATGTACTTGCTTCTGCTTGCCATGCTTTATAATTAGGATGCTTATCATCTAGAGTACTAATAATCTGATGATAGGACAGTGCATGATGTAGAATGACAGTCATATTGTTCCTACAGTTTATGAGTCACTCCAACTCACTCCAAACACACTTGCTTAAATCTAACTCAATGTTGGAAGGCTGCTTAACTTTGTAATGGCTGGATATTGGTAATTGCTTACGAGGACAAAGCAGCATTCACAAGCAATGCCAGTATGTCTTTGACAGTGGAGGGTAACTGTATTAAACTCTTATGTGAAGTGGGGACCTGGAGGACAACTTTGAGCAGTATTCCAGCGTGTCATTCACTGAACTGCTGGATGTTGGCTGTTGGTTGGCTGGATGGTAGATAGCATTGGAAGCTTCTCACTGAGAATCCCAGTAGACTGTGTCAATAACATGGAAGCTTAGGTTAGGATGACTTTAGGACGACTTGGGGACAATGTTCGGGAGCAAACTGCGAGCAATGGGGACTGTTGGGGAGACATGTGAAGTTATAAGTCACGAAGATGTGACGTTTCCGTGACTCTGTGACGTGTGCCGAGCTCGGCATCTCCAATATGCTTAGGTAATACTTAGGTAGTTGGCACCTCGAGCTCGAAAATAAAAAATCCGACCCCTGGTACATAATTATATTTTTGGAGACCCCTTGAATTAGGGTCTAAACACTACCTATTGTATTATTTACTGCCTGATTTTATGATATTATGTCGCTAGAGTACGTACATTACATAGGATGCGAAGCGATTTTTTTTTACTTTACAGCAATTTGCATATCGATGTCGACATTCATTTTTTTATAGCATACATCTGAGTTCCTGGCACGATGATCCGAGCCAAGCTGCAGGTGAGGACTAATCCTAAACAGGATACGATGCCATAATATTAGCCGCCCCATGCACAGCCTGCCCACTAAGAGGCACCACTTTGGCTGCCCCACTCCAGTTGTGCGCACCATGGTCGTCGAGCATCAAGGGGGTGTTAAGATTACAAAAAGATATATAGGGTACACAAATTTTTTAAGGACCAAATTGGCAGACTAACTAACTAAATTTATTACGTAATCAATTTCTATTGGCTAACGGAAGGGTGGCATCATTGAAAGTCACATGTCACAAGTCTGCGCACACATCCTACTAGTACTTGACACTTCTCTCTCAAAATCCTTCAGTCACGACTAATAATAAGAGGGTAAGGGCGAGATGATGTACAGCAAACAGATGGAGAGCAGTGCGACGAGTTGGGGACAAGGGAGGGGAAAGCCAGTAAGTATTAAGAGGATCAGAATGTATAAGTAGTCGGTCGGACTCGGATAGACAGTTGAGTCTTGAGTCTTGACCAATCAATGTCCGCCAGGCAGAGGAAAATGTTCACTTTCTCACCTGTTCCTGTCACACCACTACAGTTCTGAGTTTTACAGTTACAGAATGATAATCACAGATGAAAACTTTGACATTTACTTAGCAGGAATGACCTCTTCAAAAGCTCCCACATTATACTGTAATTTATACATAGAACCCCATGCACACTCCTCACTACTCAGTCAGCCATACCTTCTGGTGGACTGTTGGGCAAGTGTTGGAGCTTGGGACCATGCCATCCCCTGATTTCTCATCCACTAGTAACTATTGGCTTATCAACTTAGATGTCAATTAGACACCAATTACATGCAGTCACAATGAGGTTGATGGGTTTATAGGGTTGACTGGTTTTACTTCATTAATTTCTCACATACATCTAAGTTGCAACATATTATGCACCATTGTATTATAACATTGAGATTAATAAAACCAAGTTTGCTATAACTACAGTCCCAGTTGTTCACAGCCATTGCTTGTATTTGCTATAGATTTCAGCTCAATTTAGAGTAAATTATTAGTAGGGTACAGAAATTTTTTAAGCCATCCTAGCTTGGACTAACTAACCGACCCTATATAGCTTTACCATAATTTCAACACACCCTTGTCGAGCATCAAGATCATCTTCACTGTCATGAATGATGGGGAGGATGAGATATGTGTTTGCAAGACCATCGTCCTCGTCGGCAGGATTATTACATAGGCACAAATCCCATACTTGAACCGCACCTGGAAGTACAAGTTGAGCAGAAGTTATTCGTCATTGACACGAACATCGAGCTCACTGACATCCCGCCTAACAACATGTGTGAGTGTCAACAGAAATGGTGATAAACTGCACGTGCCACAGCGGGGACGCGGGGACGGCATTCATTTGGGGTGAGCATCTAACGCCTTCTAGCATTCCGGTAAGTTGGCTGAGGCTTCGGCAGTGATGGCCGTCAGACTCAGATGTATGCTCAAAATAACTGATGTCAACAATGATATGCAAATTGCTGTAAGGGTGGGAAAATTACCTTTCTGGGAACCAAAAAACCTTTCGGCACTTGCTCTTTGTGATGTGTGACATGCACCAAATTTCGTCACGTCAAGTGGGGTGCGTGATGCGTGACTGATGAACTGATTTGGTAGGTACAGTAATCTGAATAGTCAGTAGCAAAGCATCAACAGAGTTATATATCTGAGGATTGAAAAGTCCGCTGAATATATTTTTACTGAGTAGAGGGAATCAAAATTTGAGAAGTCAATGGGCACTGATCAATGGGAGTGGTGTGGATTCCGAAATTAGTATTAGTAAATAGCACTATTTTCGGTAGAATCAAGTGACTAATCCATGATAAATGTATGCGCATTGTGTGTCGTGCCCAAGTCGTACCTGTACCATATTGACTTGGTAGTAGTAAGTTACTGACAAGTTAGAAGTTCAAGTATGTACTACTTACAAGTTAAGTCAGAAGCTTTGTTTGGTTTTGTTAGTTATAGCTCCCTATGTGCTCGACCAAACATCCCACTCTAAGTATGTTCTGAAAGCTCGGCTTTCACCGAGTCTAATACCTTGCTCTTGAGTGGTATAGAAATCGATTATCATAAAATTCCTTGTCTGAAACCTCTAATCAATCATCGTCTTCTAGCAAAGTGTAATCATGACACTGGAAAAGAACATGATCGTCAAAATTGCGAAGTAAACAAATTGAATCATGACCACAACTACTTAGGAGTCTGAGAGACAAAATGGTCTTGCGGTCACGTAACTTGTAAGTTATGTGTTATTAAGTTTCAACTATTGTCGTAGCTCATAACTTATAAGCAAGGACTCAGTTGTGTCAGTATACTTCTCACTTTTTAAGTTTTCTGTCCTCGTTATGGTTCTCTCAGCTCTGTCTCCTTGAGAAGTATACCCTTCAACTCTTTTGTCACTTGCTCAACCACCATTATACTGATGAAGCCAAGTGAATCAAATGAAGACTCCAGCTATATTCTATGGCTACTATTGTCTTCAAAGCCTGATCCCTGTCCAGCATACTCAGAGGTCCATGTGCATTATAGATTGAAACGAAATAGGAGTCACCTCCGAGTCTACTAGTAAGTACCTCCCTATTATTAGTATGAACTGAAAGCAGTATTGTCACTGTGTACTCTTTTATCCTTGTGCCATATGCTTATTCTGTGCTCATTTTACCCAGTCCCCAAGAGTAGATGATGAAACTTGACTCTGGGTCTGGCTTTCTTCGTTGTTGGTGCTTGTCATTTCAGTTATGCTCCAGCTCTAACTTCTTATACACTAGTGACATGGGCACGGCTAGCTCAAAATGTGCAGTTTAGTCCTCCAGTGTTATTGTTTTACATTCCACCAGTCTTCAGCCTTTTTAAAGTAGCTGTTGTGACTTTCTGGACCGTCGGAATCCCAGTAGGTCTTGAAGACAACTTGAAGATTCAAGAAATTCATAAAACTTTCAACTCTTTTTGCTTCGTTATATCATCGCGCCAACACATAGTGCTTCATTTCCATAACTCTTGACTTAACACTCATGCCACACGTACCCAGTGTAAGGGGATCTCCCTTCTGTTGCCTTTCCCTTTCCTTTTCGCTCCGATTACTCTGGTGCTGCTCCAGAGTTCTCACTCTTTCACTTTCTGTTCTGGAGTTTTACCTTTACTTTACTATGTGTTCTCACCTGGGTTCGAACTCTTGACTTTCCGAATTTGGACTTTGTCATCACTTCCTTTCCTCTTTCCCTTTTTGGATATGTTGTGCCACACGTTTACTACTGTATAGCACAACATATGTTATTTCCCATGCTCCGATTCCATGATACATCCTTACCCGCTCTAGCAGAGGTTTCCTCAGAGTATTCTCTTTGGATTTCCCCTCTGCTAGGTGTGTTACATCTTGTACTTATGATAGAGCATTATATTTACCTTTGGATTTCCCCTCTGCTAGCTCCGGACATGAGAGATCTTCCAGACCATCTTAGAGTTGCCCTTACAGCAGAATACTCTCTCTTAGAAGGACTGGAGCATATCTCACAGCTTCGATTTAGCATGTACTTCGTTTCCGCAACTCAGCTGCTTGATTGCTTCCCCTCCTTTGCCCCTCGTTATCGCTCCGAATATGGCTGAACCGGAGCAGCAAGACATGCTAGACCCCTCGATTGTGGTTACTGCTGATACAGTGATCCAGGTCATCAGCTCTCTTCGACTCCGCGCCATTAAAACCGATAATCAATTGGCTAGTATTGAAAACACAGTCACATCCATCCTTTCTGTGATTACCCAACTCTCCTCCCATTTACCACCCCAACAACCCCAACAACCGCCCCAACACCCCACTACGAACTCCTCTACTGCTCCCCCTCACTCCGATCCGCCTAATTATCCCCCTACTCTGTCTGGGACATTCCCAGGACGCTTTCCACTCCCCAGGGCTGTGAACCCTTCGGAGTTTGACGGAGATCGCATCCATGGTTGTCAGTTCCTCACTTCGTGTGAGATGTACTTCAGAGTGTGTGGTGCTCAGTTCGTGGATGATCGTGCTCAGATTTTGTGGGCTATGTCGTTTATGAAGGGTGGCTAGGCGAGTCAATTTACACTCTGGTCTATGCGGGCTATCAGATCGGATCACTCTAGCTTGGAGTTTAACCCGGACTCTTGGGAGAGCTTCAGGGCTTATTTTGAGAAGGAGTTCTGCCCCCAGTTCGAGTTGGAATCTGCACAGCTTCAACTGGAGGGCGTTACCTATCACCAGGGAACCCGGAGCGTCGAGGCCTATGTCAACGAGTTCAAGGACCTTGTTCATGCTTCCAAATACATGGACAAGACTGCCCTGGTGTGTAGTGTCTTACCAGCCCCAGCCTAAAGCCGTAAGCTCAGCCAAGCCAGGCCGCCAGAGGCCAGGCCAAGCTGGGCCATGTGTCCATGAGGCATAGAGCCCGGCTTGGCTCAGAGCCCCAGCTTGTGTGATGGCACTTTACAGGCCATCGACTTAGGCCAGCCACCACCCAAAGCAGCAGGCAACTCTGGAAATCTCCATTTTTTGCTCCCAGCGGTACAAATTTCTTCTTTCCTTCCTCCACCCAGTAACTTCCCCTCTCAATCTTCTCCCTCCTGCTCCTCCCTCGACCTCCATCTCTCTCATGGCCACAAATGCGACCACAACCACAGCCAGATCATGAGTACCATGCCCACTTCCTCCCTCTCACTCATCTCTCTGCTCTGAGCCACAACACTCACGTCACGACAGATATGGCGGCCACATCAACACCCTGTCTTCGCCTTCCTCAATGCCCCATTCACTGTCTCGTGTTATATCTGTCAGTGAGTACGCATTTATGTGTTCTGTAAACCTGCTAACACATGTCACATCGTCCTAGCCACATCCTTCCATTCACCACGCCGTTGTTTCGCTTTTTGCGTGCAATGTTAACACCCAAGACCTCGTCCCGTCACCGCCTCAACATCAACAATATGCGCCTTCACGTGCACTCTCAAAATGTCATCCAATGCGTGTGCTCGACACCCCCATAGCTTGCACGCCCCATTGACAGCCAGAACCCAGCTAGGTGAATGTGCCGCCTGTACATCCCCGACGCTTACCTTGATACACGCATTCCAGCCATCATTCTATGCACACGTTATGTCGGGTTGGTATTATGGAGGATGATAGGGCACAGGAGAATGGCTGTGGGTTTGAAGTGTTCCATAGTAAGCTATCCTGCTTCTCCTTCTTCTACTCCCTTTTCTGCAGACTGCTGCCATTCTTTCTTTACCTAGTCATGTTTCTTCTCCTTCTCCCTGTTCCTTTCTCAATGACTCTTGTGCTCGTCTTTGCTGCCTCTACTTCCCTCCTGCTTATCTCATGTTCCCTCTCTGCTCTCTCTCATATTCTTAGTATTATCTCTCCATATTTGTATTATTGGCTTTATGTAGTACTTCATCATTGTAGTAGTTAGTATTAAGTACCTTTAATATAATATTTGCTTTTGAACTACTAGTACTGGTACTAAGTATAAGTGTAATAAGTCTACCTGAAGTCCACTGAGGCCCCTTTGAGTATTTACAGTGCTCTGGAAGTACTCAGTGCATGAAAATTTAACATTTAGTGAAATTGGAGGGAAAAAGTGAAAAAAGCCATGGCTTAGGCCAGGGCCGGGCCAAGCCAAGCTCAGGCTCTAGGGGATGGCTCCGGCCTCTGATTTCGCAGGCTCAGGCTCTATCAAGCTAGGCTAAGCCGGGGCCGGTAGACCACTACTGGTGTGGAAATTTCGTTATGGACTCAACCCCTCCATTGAAGTGGCCATTGCTGGACTTACTGCTGAGTCCAGGCCCTCTATATTGGACCTCTGGGGCTGGTACAATCACGCTGTGGACTTTGACCAGAACCGATCTGCACACAGCAAATTCCGGAGTTTGACTGTCACTCATCCAGCTTCCACCACTGTGCCACATTCCATGTCTGGTCCAGTGAACTTGAACCAGTCTTCATTCCAACCTCCTCATTCTTTCACTCCTACCCCTCATGCTCCGTCTCACCCTGCCCCTACTCCGTTTAGGCCAAGCTACTCCGGAGCTACTCCGATGCCTGGAAACCCAGTTCCTATGGATATCGACACAGCCCACTGCTCGAAGTCCATCCCAGGTGCCTGCTACCATTGTGGAAAGGCTGGACACTTCACCAATCAGTGTCCAAGGGTGGCTGACCTTTGCCTCATGACATTGGACGAGCTGGAGGAGGAGTTGAACCGGAGGGCTCTGGAGCAGGACTCCCTGGACATACAGGCCCATGCAGAGGAAGTACTGGCTCGGATTCCAGATGCTACCACTGGTGATACTCCAGAGAAGGATTTTGCAACTGGCAATGAGTGACATGTGCACCCTCGTTGTCCATTGGTAGTAGGTACTCAGTACTACATGTAGAAGAGGTTTTGGACAATATACCTTCATCTGCACCCCTGCTACCACCAGTTGCACCACCTGAACCTGTCCCTTCTCCACCACCTTTCTCCTCTAGTGGATCTGGTAACTCCGAAAACTCCGAAGTCACCAGTCCACGAGAGCCTTATATCTGCTGTCCACAATGGGAACACCATTTGCCAAAGCATTACATTGTTGCCAGTACTCTGGGTCCCAACTCCCTCCACCTTCCTGTCTCCATTGAAACCACGGACACTGCCGATTGATGTTCGCTCCAAGCTCTAGTTGATAGTGGGGCTACTGGCATTTTCATTGACGTTGAGTATGTCCGGGCAAATCATCTGATGGAGAAACCACTTCAGTCCCCCATTCCCATCTTCAATGTGGATGGCACTCAGAATGAAGCTGGGAGTATCCGGTCTGTGGTTGACCTCATTCTCTGTTTCCAGGACCACTCTGAGTGTGTTACCTTTGCTGTCACCTCTTTGGGTCGTCAGAACATGATCCTTGGCTTTACATGGCTCAAGGAGCATAACCCAGAGGTTGACTGGCAGACAGGTGAAGTCAAAATGAGTCACTGTCCTTGGAAGTGCTCTACCTGTCGTGAGGAAGCTCAAGTGGAGAAACAGGCAGAGCAGGCTAAGGCCCAGATGGAAATCCATGCCCTTAACACTTGCCTGTCTGGTCCGACTCCGCAGTTTACGGACGAAGGAGACGATCTTCCTGCTCTTGTCCTCACTCAGGATGAGGAGGATGATCTGGAGGATTTGGACAAACTGGTACTGGAAGAGGGTGATCGGCTTTTTGCTACCACTCTCTTTTTGGAACTGGAGGTCATTGCCACCACTTCCACTGTCTCTCAGTGTTTATCGGAGGCCTTTACAGCTAACAGTAAGCCCACATCGTTTTGGGACTCCGTTTCATCCCACTTGCACAACTTCAAGGATGTTTTCTCGAAGGAGTCATTCGATTCGCTCCCATCCTGTAAACCATGGGACCATGGGATTGAACTGGAACTGGGGTCCACTCCGACGAACTGCAAGGTTTATCCATTATCATTGAATGAGCAGCAGGAGCTCGACGCCTTCTTGCAGGAGAACCTGGCATCCAGATGCATCCGGCCATCGAAGTCGCCTATGGCTTCACCAGTGTTCTTTATCAAGAAGAAGGATGGGACCCTACACCTCATTCAGGACTACTGAGTGCTCAATGCCATGACTATTAAGAACTGTTATCCACTCCCTCTCATCTCCGATCTTGTCAACCAACTCTGAGGTGCCCAGTATTTTACCAAGCTGGATGTCCAGTGGGGGTACAATAATGTCCAGATTAAGGATGGAGACGAGTGGAAAGCTGCATTCCAGACCAATCGCGGTCTGTTCGAGCCTCTGGTTATGTTCTTCAGTCTCACCAACAGCCCTGCTACCTTCCAGACCATGATGAATGAGATTTTCCAAGATCTGGTCATGCAAGGAGTAGTGGTTGTCTACATTGACGACATCTTGATCTTCACTCAGACCCTCGAGGAGCACCGTCGGATCACTCACATTGTGTTGGAGCATCTTCGGGCACACCAACTCTATCTCAAGCCTGAGAAATGCGAGTTTGAGAAGACCAAGATCGAGTATCTCGGTCTGATCATCTCTGAGGGTCAGGTTGAGATGGATCCTGTCAAGGTAGCTGGTGTGGCTGAGTGGCCCATCCCGGCATCTCACAAGGATGTCCAGAGCTTCCTCAGTTTCGTAAACTTCTACTGCCGCTTCATCCAGGACTTCTCCCATCATGCTCATGTGTTATTCGATCTGACTCGGAAGGATACTCTGTTCCACTGGGGTGAACCGGAGCAATTGGCATTTGACATGCTGAAAGCAAAGGTCACTTCGGCTCCGGTGTTGTCTTTTCCAGATGACGATTGTCCGTACCGACTTGAGGCTGATTCTTTGGACTTTGCTATGGGCGCCATTCTGTCCCAGCAATCTCCAGAGGATGGTAAATGGCACCCCATTGCCTTTTACTCCAAGAGCCTGAGTCCAGTGGAACAGAATTATGAGATCCATGATAAGGAGATGCTGGTGGTTATACGAGCCTTGGAGGAGTGGAGACATTTCCTGGAAGGAGCCCGGCACCCGTTCGATATTTGGACCGACCACAAGAACCTGGAGTACTTTATGTCTGCTAAGAAACTGAACAGATGCCAGGCTCGGTGGTCACTCTATTTGGTGCACTTCAACTTCACCCTTCATCATCGTCCGGGATGATCGATGGGCAAGCCGGATGCACTTAGTTGACGGGCTGACCATGGCTCTGGAGCAGGCAACAATGCAGAGGTCACCCTTCTCCGTCCTGAGCTCTTCGCTATTCGTGCACTCAAAGGTGTGGAAGCTGTGGGTGAAGAGTGGGATGTCTTGAAAGCAATCCAGAGATTCAATGCTCAGGGCTTGCATGAGGACTCTGTGGCTGCGGCTGCGGCAGCCCTCAATAAGTCCGGAGGTCGTATGGCGCATGCAGAAGAGTGGTCCATTCAGGACCACCTTCTCTGTTTCCGGGGTAAGATCTATGTGCCCAATGACCTGGAGCTCTGGCATGAAATTGTCTCTCAGCATCATGATACTCGCATGGCCGGACATCCTGGACATTGGAAAACCCTGGAGCTGGTGTCGAGGAACTACTGGTGGTCCCAGATGTCTCGGTTTATTGGTCAGTACTGCAGCACTCATGATCCATGTTGTCAGAAGCAGCAAATTGGGGGAGGTGTGTGGAGGAGAGGATAAGTGCAACAAAGAAGCAAGAAGGGGCTCAGATACAAACACAGACACAGACACAATAT
>JASFCZ010000350.1:0-11022 GCA_036937155.1 Cyathus pygmaeus
CATATTTGCCCTAAAATAGATGCAGTATCTTGTGTAAAAGTAAAGCGGAGGTCTGGTGCAGCTGGGCTATCCCAATAACAAAGAGAAATAGTGAAATTGGTGGTAGCAGTGGTAGTTGATAATGGAGCGACTTCCAAAAGGAAGGGCAGAAACTGCCAACAATCTCCCTACAACACTGCGTCACAGAGAGAGGTCCCAACTCTAAATGAATAGAGCTGCGTAGCAACCGGCAAACACTCGTAAAGAGAGGCCAGGGAGGTAGGACTTCACTGAACGTCACCTTGGTCTACTATTTTCTTGCTATTGTAATGCCAAAATGGCTGCAACAGATACACAATCTCTACTTAATACACAAACAGCAGGTACAGAGTGGTCCAACAGGATACAGAGTGATCCAATGGGCTACAGAGTGGTCCTAAGCGCTAAGAGAGAGTCCCAGAGTGTTCCGTGAGGCAGCTGTGGAAAAAAGAAGATGTACTGGGATACCCAGAAGATCCAAAAGCCCTAAAAAGAGGGCAAAAACACCGAAAAATTGAGTTTTAGCTATTTAAATGACGCAAAATGAGCATTTGAGAGTGGGAAATGTGTAGGAGAACATACAGTGGATATACAGTTCAAAAACTGAGGGGGGAGGTGGAGGGATGAAAGAGGAGTGGCACAAAAAGCTCAGAAAACAGGGCAAAAACACAGTAAATTCGTGTTTTGGCTGTTAAAATCACGCTATTTTAGCATTTAAGCATGATAATAATGCAAAGTCACATACAGGGGATATATATTTCAAAAATCGAGAGGGGAGGGGGAATGATGAAAGAGGAGTGGCCAATATGAGGGGCGAGAGGCACAAAGAACAACGGGTTCAAAAAAAAGAATTAACTCCGGTTAAACCCGAGGGCGCGCGCGCGCAAAGGAAAGAGGATTTTGATTATGTAATACGAAGAGCGCCTGCCGGTGCTCGGACAAAAAGAAAATCTTAAAAGAGGTTGGCGCCGCAGGCGCCAAACCCAACAGAGCGTTCCCACATCCCCGCTTCCAGCGATCCCACGCACCAAACCCGGAAAATCTTCCCACTCACTTTCTCTTTATATATAGATATCGTCAGCTTCGAATTGGCTTCGAAGCAACGGAGCAACTCCTCAACATGGCATCAACGGCGGTATGTACACAATATTCTTATCAGCTGAAGTTTGATGCACTTACATGCATGCAGGAACTTGATAAGGCAGTTGGTGATGACGGGCGTGTACTATGTCCTGCCTGTCACATATGCAAATCTGTAGGACGTGGTGGAATACCTAACTTCAAACATATGCATTGGGGATCCAACCAATGTAAACGAGATGCTGCGGCTCATGCAAAAGCAGCAGCCCAGCAGGTGCAAAGAGATCGTGCAAAGATTATATTTGCCCCACGGCTACGGCCTGCTATCGTCCCACCTACTGTATCAGCACCGGTGTCTATCACATCGCACTCCAGTGTTCCGACTCATCCTGTGCCAGAGTCGCAGACGACACAACCTGTACTGCCCATCAGCGGGTGCCCACACGCGATACAAATACTAGCCGCATTCCAAAAGAAGATTGAATTGCTTCCCAAGGATGTTGAGGAAGCAGCCGACAGCTATCTGTTGGCATGGTGTGCTGGTGACCCTGATTTAATTGTTGGCAGTGAGGAGGATGTCTGGGAGACTATTGATGGCCCGCTGAATTGTGCCCTGCAGAAGTCGGATGACGAATTAGTCAATCTTGTGCGAACTGGGGACAGAGGGTTGGCAGGTCTGAGCCGCATGCTTCGACACTTCATCAGTAAGCGGGGATTGCAGGGAGTTTTGTTTGAGGGAAAGCTGGAAAGACTAATGAGGGCTATGGACCGCATGTTAGTGAACAACACCATTTCGAAGATTTTGTTGACTTACCAGTGGCCTGAATATAGTATCACAGCACATCCACCCGCCCCAATGCCTGATGTTGCTGAAGATGATGATATAGTTATTGTTCATTATAAGCCACCCAATAAACCAGCCATTTCTCATGTACCGAGGGAATCACGACTTGAACATCCCTGTCCAGGAATTCTGCTCACTATACCAGGAGGCCAGAGTCCCCATACATCTTACCCATTTGGTCTTCATGCTGAGAATGGCGACAAGTGGGATTACGCCGTTAATGCAGGGAAAATGACAGTGTTTGCACGTACATGCAGCAAGCACATTAACGGGACTGGTGCATGTTCTCCATGCTGGGTACTTGAGAGGAATGAGGCCTTCAAAAATGTCCTTCAGCGAATGGAGGATGGAGTGCATCAGAACTCACCGTTTGCATACTTCGGTGTTGGAGCATTGATTTCAACCATCCGTCTCAAGATCAAGCAAATCAGCTCGCTGTGCCTGCGGAAGTTGAATGATGCACAGAAACTTGTTGGGAAGGCAGCCGCATTAGACGCACATAAAGCGATGATCATGGCTATCGGCAGTGGGAAGGTCCATCGGGTCGATTGTGTCGTTAAGGCAGCTCTGGACAGGAATATGGGGGTCCGTTCGATATTGTGCCTCTATAACCGCGCTGCGTTGGGTATATATCACCCAAGAAACTATACAGAGGAGGAAGCGATGCAGGGCTTACTTTTATGGCGTATTGGAGGTGCTCGTATTGCAGGGATAGGACATAAAGCACTTGACCTCCCATCTATTAGCACCCTCCATCGACGTACTGCAATTTCTCCTATTATTGCCTCCTTCGCCCAGCCCACGATAATGGAAGTCGAGCGTAATACGTTAGCCTGGTTCAAACCCACAGAGAAAGAGGTTCAAGAAGCCAAGACAGTTCACCAAATCCTGATGTTTGACGAGATCAAGGTTGAGGAGCGACCGAGATGGGACCCAAGTTCTAACTGTATAGTTGGCGTCTGTCGAGAGCATGGAAGTGCAGTGAGCCTGGAATTCACGTCAGAGACTGAGCCAGAGATGCTGCTGAAGGCCGTCGATGAGGGAAAGGTTCATCTTGCGGTTGAGGTACGTGTTTGTTTCCACTTTCCTGACAGTTCAACATTCAATTCTCACGATGTTCAACGTAGGTGATGGTGGGAGCGGTTGGAATGTTGTCGGATAACACCCGGCTGTACAGTGGGCGACCAGTGCTGGTATCAGGCTCTTGCAAACATGAAAACGGCGCAGATCATGCGAAAGTTATTCAGACAGCAGTGGAGGGAGTGAAGCAAACAAAATTACACACCATAAGCATTGCGTCTGATGGAGTCCCGCCGAGGACATGCACTTGTCCTCATGACTTTCAAGTGCTTCCTTGCCAGCACATCCCCAATTTATCCATCAATCTCACCTCTCAAATATATGAATTGTGAAGTCGGTGATGATGATGTGACCACGGATAAAGACTACAAGCACGTTGAGAAGCGGATTCAAAATCTCCTGCTTCATGCATTAGGACTTTTCATTCACGGAACCCATCTAAGTCTCTCCATAATTCAAGCACATCTCAAAAGCAACGGAGTTTCATCAGATCGCATTCATAATCTCACGAGGCCAGATGACAAGCAGGATGTTCGGCTGGCTTTTGATCTTTTACATGAAATCTGGCGCCTTCCTGCTTTAGATCCCATGGTAGAAGTACACCCCGGCTTCGCAAATGCCAGAGAAGCTCTCTTAACTCTCGGGAAACTCTTTCGGCATATCCTCACTCCCTATATTTGCATCGATCTGTCGCTTTCGGAGCAGCTTGAACACCTCAGTGCCGCAGCACACATTTTACTTGCTCTCTGGCATGAGGACAAGGCCGGGAACCGCCTTATGCCAACCCAACTTTATAATGATATACAAATCATGGTAAAGAATGTCTATTTCTGCGTGGCTAAGACAAAGATTGATGATCCTCAAGGCAAGTTTTGGATCATATTGCTCGGAACAGACCGTCTTGAGGAGTTGTTTGGTGTATTACGCACTATGGTGGGCAATGACACGAACCTCGACGTGCTCCAATTAGCATTGAGGTTAACTGGGACAACTGAGGTTTCAACGATCCTGGCAAAGCATCCTGAATGGGACCGAGCACCCCATCGCCTCAAGCTCCCTGCATTGGATAAAGATGGTCTTGAGATCCATTCTGGGGTTGATCATGTCAAGCCAGCTTCCTGGCGAGGGAATGTTGAGGTTTCCCAGGTAAATCTCCATTCATGTTGGATGGCAGGTCGCCAGTTGGTCGCAGAGGAGCTCCCTCGATTGGTGAAAGTCCTTGATGAGATACCAGATGATGCCGGCGTTGACATTCTGCGTCCTTTCGGAGTGGATGTCGTCCATTCTCAGACAAGTGAGCAAGATGATACCATTGATGATCCAGCTGAAGCACAGTCAGCAGCTAATGACTCACCTGGCACTGGCCCTGAACAATCCTCCCCCTCTCCAGACCTGGAAGATGCTGTGCTCCAGGAGGAACCACTAGAGAAGCACGATCCATGCTTTGAGTTAGACAGCGAGAAGGTCTACAAAGCACGTTTCCTGAATCAAATGTTCAATGTCTACAAGAACCCTGGCTCTGGTGACCGTTTGAAGCGAATCGCCAATGTTTCACGGTATGCGGTGAAAACCCATTCGTCCACCTCGCACATAATTGATGTTGACGTGGATGATGGGTCGCAGTATCTCCAATTAGATTCGCCCATTGCCACGCTGATACGATGTGGAAATGATCTATTTCTTTGCATTGGTGAGGTGAATGCACTATGGTATGATTCAAAGCCTGTGGACAAAATTCCAGTTAGCATGTTAGCTAGTCCTTTGGTGCAGGTATCATACCAAGTGCTTCAGCTTGCTGCCACTACAGTGGATGACGACCCGGACCAACAACATGACTGGAAGTCACTCGGCAGTCACAGTGGTACCTTCAAAGTTCCGGGTCAATTGGTGGAGCCTATCAACCCCGCAATCTCTACTCATACTCCTGGAAAACCATATTATATCTTCAGGAGTCGTGTCCTTATGGTGTTTGGGATGTCCCAACTCGAGAAGTTGGCCACCGCAGATTCCAGGCTTCTACCGAAAGTTAGTGCAAGCCGGTCCTTCCCTTATCGTGAACATGGATCTGGTATGTGAAAGCTATATATATGACGGATATAATACTTATACAATGATATACCTATAGGGAAAGCTTGCTTTGCATGTCGCGATGAAGGGCGTAACTACTTACTAGTGTCCGACAAGATATGTACACATTGCGACCCCCCAGTCGAACTCCAGAGTGCCCAGCGAGTTCTCGAGCATAATGCCGCTCATATCCTACACGACCCAAAGTTTGATCCCAAGCAGGAGTATTGCGGGCTGTGCTTGCACCCGGCTGGTGTATGCGAGTTCTACCTGAAGAAAAGCAAAGGGTCAGATGGAAATCTCAAAGTAAATCAAACTACGTCAAGCTGCGCAAACCTTCTGGAGTTCTCCTACGGCGTCGCCTCCAAGGTTGGCAACAAAAGCCCATGCACCAATGTTCCCATCATCTGCCCTTTCTGCCCCAAGCAGCCGCCAAAACCCGCCATCTGGAAGCATTGCATGGTTCTCCATATTGAGAACATGCACCTGGATGTTCTCCATATTGAGAACATGCACCTGGATGTTCTCCATATTGAGAACATGCACCTGGATGTTCTCATGCGTGAGCGTCTTGAATGGCGTATCTCAGACAAGGAAGTGAGCAGCTTACTAGAAATCTGGAAACAAAAGGACAAGTTATGGAAAGCGCGTGCCGTTAAGGCAAAGAACGTACCGCTGGTGGTCTCTGAGGCTCATATCTCCCACATGGCATTGGGGTAAGTGCTTTATGTGCACCTAAAACGGTTAAGAAAGCTAAATGAAGATTTTAGTGAGCAAACTGATACCCACGCTGGTGAACTCATGAACACCGGCCTTGATTACAACACAGGGTACCACACTGATAATGACACTCACGATAATATGAGCAAAGATGCCTGTGATGTGGATGTAAGTGGTCAGAGAGAAGAGGGAGGCGAAATGAGAAGCAATCTCACCAGTGATCAGGTCAGATCCCAGTGCCACATTGGAATCAATCACCTCAACAATGTATCTATGGCCACCACTCCAGCAGCCAACACCATTGACGATTGGCCGACACCAGTTGTACCAGTTGAAGGCAGTGTCGCGGTCGGTGGTATAGTTTGTGTTTCTGTGCCAACTGGGCATGATCCGCGGCAGGAAGGACCTGTCGACAGCGCGGAACGAAGCATCGCACCAGAGGTGGATGATGATGTCGTTATAGGTGATACCGAGCTCACGCCAGCTTTTGACAATGATGTCTTCGCTGATAACGAAGCTGCGAGTGGACTGGAACCTGAGGATACTATTTCAGGACACGAAAAGGTCAGTACGCCAAGTATCGTGAACATAATGAGTCACTTACTAATATCAAACAACCCTAGCATGGTCATTCATCTGAAAACAAGAATCATTCCATCCAACTATCGCCGGACCAGGCTACAGGTGCCCTCTGTGCAGACGATACATCTAACATAAACACGTCTGTTACTGGAGAGCCATCAAAACGGAGATCAGGGAAGACAAAGACGACGCACAACTACAGTTCGTTGACGGCGTGTGACTGTACATTCCATGTTACTGAGGATGAGAAGATCGCAGACATGGATGTGATCAGATGCAGCAAGAGAGGCTGTGAGACAACATGGGTGAGTACATACTACAGACCTGCAAATATTAAGTGAATGGTCACTAACACTGGCTGTAGTACCATCTTCAATGTGTCTTCTTGGAGGAGAAAGTGAGTAACTGGGTCTGCGAATGTTGTGAAATGGATGTGAGACAGAGTAAACGTTGTAGATGAATGTTTGAGCTCGATGTTGGCACAACGCGCTGCTTCTGGGTGACGTATGCACTATTGCCGAATTTGCCGAGAATTGCCAAGCCCGGCATTATTACATTACGTAATATACTCGCACATATACTTAGTTAGTTCAAGGCTGAGATGTGTTACCGAATTTTCCGACCCTGGTTGTATTACTGAAATCTTGGAGACCCCTTGGGCTCGAGGGCTCGATAAAGAATTTCGTCAAAGGCTTCGGAGTCTCCGTAGTCTTCTGCATGGGCCAACACGTTGGTTTCTGGTTCATCGCCTCCTGCCTCTGCGCTACCCGCCTTACCCACCATGTCACGCCGTTACTCTGCCCTCCCCTTGAACCTTATCCGAAACTTCAATAACACATCGGTAATCTACATGTACAGGTACCACTGTTGTTCAATATGAGTTCGCTGCTTGCGGATGTCATATCTCAATAACACTGATGAGGTGATATATCTTTTACGCTGGAGCACCTTCAAATATCATAATAACAGCATGGATATACAGCTTGAAGGTAACCTATTCTAGGCAGAATAACACCATGCGCTGTTCGAGGTGAGTTCGAATATCACATTTACCTTTGGAGTTGTGAGGAACAGTTTTGTACATACGAGTGATGATGGATCCAGCACCTGCCACAGCAGGTTACCGATATGTTAGTCTGCCTTACCAAGTTCTCCTGTAGATGTTGTAATGTAGTTTTAATATATGTAGCGCATATTCATTTAGTAAAAGGTGAAACTGGTGTTGGCATCAGTTTATTTTGTAATACTTTACTATTGGGCTTAGTAGCATCATAGGAATATCGTAAGTGAAGGACTTCCCTCCCGTTTGTCAGGATCCAGCCGCTCCTGATCACATGACTAATGATATCTAAGCACCATGCAATATCCTTGAGGTGACTATGGACTAACTACACATTTGCAATGCACAGTTGCACAGTAGACACAAGGTTTCCTCATGGTCATTATAGTATAGGGTATAGGGTAGTTTAGAGTAGTATATAAGGGCTCTAGTATTTACGATTATACCCTAGTCTTGAGCTTGTATCTTCTTACTAGCAATATAGTGTCTCATCAATTCCATTCTCTGTTAAGAGTTCTTGTGTGATCTCGGCCAAATCTCGGCAATATTACTTCGACTTTATTTGTTGTTGTTTTATTGTTGGTGATTGCTTACACCATTATCCAGAATCAAGCTCAGGCTCAGACTCAGTCTCGGACTTGGACTTCCAATCCGTGACGGAAGTTTTGACCTTTATCCCCAGCTCTTTTCCAAATTTCTCCAGTTGAACAAAAGCCATTTGATAGCTGTCATATGTTTCCTGATCAGATGCATTGGCAATACATTTCACAGACTGTAAATGTGCTGGTGGGGAATGTTGCAGCTCGGAGGAGGGGGAGAATGATGACCTTGAAAGCATAACTCCCTTTAGCAGCGGGATCAAGCTGCTTGGAGCTACATGTAGGCCCGGGGTATCCAATTCCAGGTTGACATCCATCACATGGGGAAGACATCTAATGGCACATAGTATGTCTTCCTCACAACAGTCAATCATTTCGAGCCTCCGGACAATACTCCCCGATAATTGGATCATGGACATTATGGGTAGTATGATGGACAACTTGCTGCCGCATAAGCTGAGGCAACTCAAACATGGGGTGCAAAACATGGTCCAGAGCCATGTGTCAGAGTATGTTGGTCTCATGGCATGAGTAACTGTAAGTTTTAGGAGTGATGAAAGAGTCATCACCGGATATACACCAGTCGATTGAAATGATGTTCCGTAGTCGTTGTATGCACATGTCAACTCTTCCAAAGCACCCATCATCGAAAATGCAGAGAAGAGTGACTTTTCGCAGCGGAGGTTACAGAATTTTAAAGTCAGTCGAGTCACATTACTCCAATAGAATTTATCGGACAGATCACGGAGATGAATGTGATAGAAACTGACATCCTCCAGCACAGGTGCGTCTCGAAAAATATCAGTCGGGTAGAGTGCTAACGACTCCCCATGATCGGTATATACGTAAGTTTCTTGAGTTGAGGAAGACCTTGCTGCTGAATCAATGCGGCTAATGATGCATCTATGATTGTTGCTTTAATCCTAACGTCGGCCCAGTGATCTGCGTGATATGCAAGGCTCTCGAACGTCTCAGAATAAGATGGTGGGAATTTTGGACTTGAGATATGGATAGTTAGCGGTTCCGTCCCAGAGAATTGGAGGCACGATTGGAACCGTAAGGCGAATGCGGTGGGTGATAAGGATGTGAGTTCCATTCCTCCCGGCACGTAGAAAGAACTCCATAACAACGGAGTATGTTGTATTAGCGCTCTCCAATGAGCGCAAACTTGTTGCAGACACCAAATATGATCTTTGCTCAAGTCGATATCGTCGTCAATCAGAAGGGCAAAATTTTCGTTCAGAACCTCATTCGGAAGCTTGCGTATCGGCGATAACAATGAGTCGTCACCGCTCGGCGCTTCAAGTAACCCCTTGCTCTTTTGCAGCTCCAGCTCGAGCATACCAATAAACAGGTCAGCAGATGATACCACTGCTTCGATAGCTGAACGTTCGGATAGGGATGGTTAGGGAATGGGTGGTAGTGGGATCGAACCAGTGTGATAGGAGCGTATTGAGCGGGTATATCGCTGAGAGGCACAGTCACGGAGCCGCAGTGAGAGAAATTATGGAGGTATACTAAAGATGACTGAGAGTATGCAGGGCGTCAATGTGAGATAAATACGTACCGGGAAGCGTTAAATCTGGACCGTTCCGTCAGAATGATCTCAGAGAGAGCGTATGAGGAAAAACTGGAAATGTCCCCTGACTTCTGTAACTTGGATTCCGAAGGACCTGCTGTTGATGTTTTCTTTAAATTTTTAACATGTATGCTCATATTTGATTTGAGGGATGAAGGTAAATAGGACCCATACATATCAAGAGCGGCCGCTCAGCCTTGGCTCGGCCCAGTTTCAAACTTGACCTCTTCTTCAACTGTTATTATGGGTTTCTAATTCCAATACTCAGAATAAAGTTTTGGGGATGTGGACCGCAGGATAAAGTTGCGCGTCAAGCTTCGCGAATCACGACCATCTTCAATCGACTGAGCGAGTGCAAGACAAATCCGAGAGGCTGGGGCAAGGATGGAAGGGAAGGGAAGGGAAGGGCGAGCTGGGATGGTTGGAAATGGTGTATCAGCGGCGAAATATGGTTACGAATGACCCGGGCCGTATCCCAGCACATACCTCGTTGCTCTTCAGTGGTCTGGTCCCGCAGCTGTTGTGCCATTCTTCTCCTTTAAGCACGACCACTGTTAATGTTAACCTCTCTGCCAACACGTCAATTCAACACACTTTGCCTGTTGAACGTTGCTGTAGCCTTGAAACAACCATGAAGGACATTCACTTCTTCCGCTCGGCTTATCCACTCTACGGACGAACCCTTTCCCTTCACCAACGACCTGGAACCACCACGGTACGTCGACACACTCCCATCTCTCCCATACCGCCGTGTCATAGCTCAAGTCTTACAACTTCCGCAGCCACATCGTCTGTCCTGACTCCTGACCTTAACAATGAAAGATTTCTCCCCAAGCCACACGCCTCTATGACCGCATTGCTTGAACGTTCCCCAGTATTAAATGCGCGCAATCAATACATGCTACCCGTGTACGCCCGATGTCTGCACGATTCCAGTGCAGTCCTTGACCACCTCCGTAACCTACTAGGCGTGGCGTATCTCGCAAATTGGGACCTAAAATTTATCTTGCTGAAGTGGATATTTCGACGACGGAGAGTTTGGGCGAGGGGTGAGCTGCTCGATACGGGGAAGAAGGAGCAAGGAAGGTGTGAAAGTAGGGATTCGTTACCAAGCTTGTCGTGCCTTCCGAGAGCATGAACTAGGTCGATGGAGCAATGGCTCTGAGCGATGAAGTTTGGTTGGGAGGTTGTCTCAAACGCACTGAGCCGTGCTCAAGTTCCATCACGTCTTCTACGCGTTCGTACCTTAAGACGAGGGCTTATCCGGAACTGCTTACCAAGCGCTGTTCGTGGAAATCGACTGTTTCCTGTATGGGAAGTTGGATGTTCCGCTAGATGAAGGATGTGAAACCTTCTAAGGGGTGATGAGGGATGGGGATGACAACGAGTGGAA
>JASFCZ010000351.1:0-11014 GCA_036937155.1 Cyathus pygmaeus
GAGCAGGAGCAGTAGATACTGAGTCCATCCCTTCTTGAGCTCTATCCAGGGCATACCTGGTACTGGATCTCACAGATTTGGGAGCAGGAGCAGCAGAGGCTGAGTCCATCCTATCTTGAGCTCCATCCTGGTCAGTCCTGGTGCTTGATCTTAAAGATCTGGGGCCAGCAGCAGCAGAGGCTGCTACAGTGTTCAAGGATTGCTTGGATTGCTTGGGCATGTTGAGTTTGGTTGAAATTGATTGAAGTTGAAGTAAAAGTATTGAGGGTACTGAGGCAGGGTAGGGAAGAAAGATTTGATCAGACAACTCAATACTATATGTGAAAAGATCCAACAGCATGTGAGAATTCATGCATTATATATAGAGTCAACTATTAATACATAATGAATCAACCGACATTGATGAAAGTCAACTGACTACACTAACCAACTACACATATATCAAATGAAGTAATGCCTAATGCATCACTTCAAGTACAAAATATAAATAATGTGGAGTCAATCCGTAAGGGATCAACTCACACTAAAACTGGACTGACTACAAAGACTAATTATAAGTTAACATTGAATAAATCCACACATTTTGGATCGATTCAACATTGGCCTAATGCTAATAATAAAAAAATGTCAAACAAAGTGGTCGAGATCACGCGCGGTGGTAGGCCCCGCCATGCATGTTTTGCTCGACCTCTTCATTCTCGAAACTACCAAGTTCGCATTTCCAAATAATCTGTTGACTCACTTTAAGTCATTATTGAAATCACCGGCCATTACAACCCTCGCATGCGGCTCCTTTGTCAAAATCTCTTCACTAATGGCTCTTAATTTCTTAAAAGCAAGTGTTCTTCCATGCCGTTTCCACCCCCCTGAGGGCATGTATACACCAAAAATATGGAGGGGAAAATCCCTGCTCTCATTCTTCCATCTCGAAATCTTGACGTGTAGGACAAATTTCACATCGTCATGCTTAATATGGTATGCAGGTAGTTCACACCGTACTAGCACAGCTTGCCCCTGGAATTTGCCCTCCCCCTCTCTTTCATAGTCAATAGCAAATGTATAAAACCCTGGAATTCGCAACGGGAACTGTGTGGAATTGTGTAGCGTTTCCTGCAGACAAGCAACTGCAACATTTCTACTGTACAACAGCTCGTGTACTTCTGCCTAGCGAATAACAAAGTCTTAGGTCTAAGGACAACAGTCTCCCATGCTTTGGAAACTCTGCCTAGCACACAATTGGGTGAGTTTGTAGATCTGCCTAGCGCACAATTGGATGGATTTGTAAAATATGGTGCGGTTTGCAAGTGTAGTGTAGTTCTCCACAACTTGTTGGTAAAACCAAGCATCTGAGACAATCCATGCACTACATATGAATTATTAAGAATCTGTCTCCCATAAACAGTAGTCAAGTTTGTCCTAATTTAAAAAAATATAGGACAGGTTGAACTCTCAACTCTCTGGATTTGGACTTCCCATCACTTTCCCTTTCTCTTTCCATTTCTGTCTATGTTGCACCACACATTTATGTACTATACAACACAACATGTGTTATTCCCATGCCTCCAGAGCTATCATATACACATACCCGCTCTGGCAAAGGTTTTCTTAGAGTATTCTCTTTGGATTTCCCCTCTGCCAGGTGTGTTACATCTTGTATTTATGATAAAACATTATATTAACTTTGGATTTCCCCTCTGCCAGCTCCGGACTTGAGAGATTGTTCGAACCGTCTTAGGGTTGCCCTCACACTTTCTGCGTGTTATGTGCCGTATTCAGGCGGTGGTACTCCCACCATCAGTGGGGCGAAGGCGGGTGCCATTGGTGATAGACCAAAGGTGGTGAGACATGAAAAGGGGCTGAGCTTTGGTAGCCCAGGAATGGAAGTTAGAACCGGTAAGAACCGGAATGATCTGGAAAGCATTGGATGCTGCAGAAGACATTGTTGGTAGACGAAAAAAGTCTAAAAAATAAACAATGTCAGCATGTGAACATTTCAGAGAATAGAACTACCATTGTATTGGCTTAGCTCTCTGACAGGAGTAAGCGGTGTGTGTGATCATCACAGTCAGTCAAAGTGACAACATAGAGATCAATTACACATATGCACATACATAGTGATCACACAGTCATTTGACATGCGGCGCTCTACTATTTGTGGTGCAACCACTTGTGAAGCTCACGCTGCATCATTTTATGATGAGAGAGACACTCAAGGAATCAGTCAGCTAGCTTGTAGAGCAGCAAGTTAATGTGTTCTGACAAGAGCATAACCGGGACCCATAATCTGTAGAAACAGCATGGCCTGCACAGAGGCAGTAGCTGAACAGGTACCCACTTTAGTGGTAGCTTGAGACTTAGAACTTAAGGTAAGAAGTAGATGAACTCCTTGTATTATAGTCGTAGAATACAGAGGGTTTATATACACTACAGGAGAGATAAATATATCTAAGTACTAATCTAGTACTGGTCTGTGCATGTACTCAAGTATTCTACTTAAGTAAACTATTGCAGAATCCGTGCTAATTATATACTTCTAATTATACTATGGAGTCCTACAGAGTTCTGTGATGTCATAAGCTATATTGAGCATATTGTATCAACATGCACCTTACTCCCAATAGAATACTATTATACTCAGCATAGTATTAGATTAGGCACAGTCTCAGCACACTTCAGCACCCTTCAGAATGTCTCCCCGCACCCAAAGCTGCCCCTTCACTATTCATCCACAGGGTAACTCTTACCATCAATCCGAGCGTACGCACTCGAACAATGCAAAGTCATCTCATAGATACCTATATGCGCTTTACTAAAAGTAGTATTACATTGAAGAAGTGCAACCGGTGCTCCCCATCCCAGTGTGTACGCAAGAGTAACAAGTGCGGAACTTCTCGAAAGAAGTGCAACCGTTGCTTGTTTCCATTGTAAACCCCAGAACAGCAAGTGTGGAATCTCTCATAAGTAAAATACTTATGTGCACTCTACTAGACTTAGTATTGCAATAAAGAAGTGCAACTGGCACTCCCAATCCCAGTGTGTACGCAAGAGTAACAAGTGCAGAACTTCTCGAAAGAAGTGCAACCGTCGCTCATTCCCATTGTAAACCCCAGAACCACAAGTGCGGAACCTCTCATAAGTTAACGAATAGATACTATAGGCCACCCACTATAAATACCAAGTAAATATAGTCTGTGCCAGATCAGGTTTTATATCATGCTCGAGTTAATACTAGTATACCACCCCTAAAGACCAGTAACAATGTACCAGTACAATAGACATACTACACCTGCATCAGCTCAAACTACAATACTAATGCCCGGCATACACCTATTCCAGGCCAGTACATACTGTAGACAGTCTCATCAATAACCCGGTCCAAGGTAAGCCAGCCAACCCCCACCTCTCCACTAGTGAGCGCATACTAAACTTGTGTTCTGCTCTCATGGAGTTTATGGTAATACTAAGCTACTGAAGAACACACCAAACAATGTTTGTTGTGCTCTAGTTCACACTTTATATGAGATATGAGTGTCTCTGAGTGTTATGTAGGTGAGTACATTTGAGTATGCTACCAGAAACTGTATATGAGTGCTTGCAATTGTCATATCAGCTAGTAAGTGGTTCCTTAAAAAATTGTGGCTATATGAGTTAATAGAAAACACACTGCCACTAATAAGTTGAAGTTGACACGAAAAGTACTGCAGTCGAATTATAACAAAGTAATGTAAGTAGACACTAGATACTATTAACTGATATATAGATTAAGGCTATATGAGTCGATAGAAGTAACTGCTTCTCATACTGCAAATGCATGTTGATGTAAGTGAGGAACAATGAACAGAACCCGATCCAGTATTACATTTATGTGAAGTGCACCATTGACAAGAATATCAGAAAGGATATCTACTTTGCAAAGATCCACACAATGACTCTTGAGGATGGAACCAAATCAAAAGTCGAAATCTATGGGGATATCAAATGCACCCAATGCCACTCTGGATGTCACTGGTGGACTTGTTGCCCATTTCAGAGTAATGAATACATACCAGATGGACTTATTTGTATAATGTCAGTTGGGACTAAAAGCTGTAAGTTCCAGGAGTACAAATTTCATAAACTCAATGCAAGAAGGGTATTACCTCAATTTGGAGGAGACAATGAGAACAGTGAAGTAGAAGCTGAAGAGGCCATTTCAAAGGCCAACAAAAAGACTAATGATGGGGAGAACAAGGAAAATGAAAATAATAAGAATACAGAAATGAGAAGTGCATTGGACCCCCAGTTCATAGAGTATTCTATGTTTAGCTCAACTCATGCAGCAGCAAGCGGCTGGACATTATCACAGACACATCTCAAAAATAACATGTGTGAAAGATGCTCCGAACTCAGAGTACTGTGCCCAGTATTATAGCTGTGTTATTATTAAACATTTCTCCCCATTCTGCTAAGTGCGTGTCATTTTTGAATATTCTCTATTGCCGCAAAATCTGTGCCCGAAGTATATTTATGACATCTGTCAGGATTTAGCCACTCCTGATCATGTAACTAATATTATCTAAGCATAATTCGGGTAACTGACCCTCGGTCAGAGATGGTTATCAACATATCGATTACTGAGCTCATCACATCTGTTCTGCATCACAGCTCTGCTCACTGCATACACTTTCCCTTCTACACATCTTAAACTGACCATTGTCTCATTTTCACGTTGGGTTTTCAATTGGAATGTTTGAATTGAGTATGAATTCCGTATTTTAGTGATATATTGACAATATTACCCCAGGGCCTAGAGATAAACCCCAATAATTCAGGTCAAAAGAACATTGTAAACTGTTCGTTCAGAGCAATTTGCAAGTTGAGCTATTTCTGTTACTGGCTTATTCAGTTTGTATCACCAGTTGATGATCCATTCACGAAGATCAGTAGAAAGTGCGGAGGCATGGAAGAAGGTGCTCTAAAAAAGCTCTGTTTCTTTCTGTTCATGAACCAAACCTTTGTAATGGTACATTTTAGGGTTTTTCTCATAAACTAAAATACAGTCATTACAACCAGTTTATTATTGGGGATGCTCAATCACGGTTACAGCGCTGCAGCGTTACATGATGTCACACTGTGTGACACTTCCAAAAGCTGAAGCAAGGTAGAAATACTTACATTTCTCCATGTGCATGGATTCCCTCACCCAAATAAAACCTCAAATGCATGTATATATTAGTATAGTTTGTATATATCACTTCTATATAGTTGTTTTTATCATATTAAACATATAAATGCAAAATAGTGAAATTTCCATATATTTTGGGTGTGTAAATTGATTTTGAATAGAAGTCAAGATTTATTGTATGGATTGATACACTTTATAGATTTACACTACGTGGCTGTCGCTACAATTTTCTGTCCATATAATTTTTAATTTGAGCCAATAAGCTGATCTTCTACATAAAAAGCTCACCAAAACATGCAGCGAAGGCATGGCCTTTGCATGGCCGAACACTTCATTTTACACTCCCTTCACTCACCCCCAAATGAATATACTAGTGTAACATGTATATATTGTGTTGATCTAATTGTTAAGTCAATGTTAAGCTTTAAAAGGTGAATAAAGTAAGAATCTCCTGCTATTTTGAGAATTTGTACAGATGTAGAATCATTTGGTATAGAAGTCAGAATCTGCTGCACAGATCAACATACTTTATAGAGCGATTTTACACTACGCAGCTGTCACTACAACTTTTCATTCGTGTAATTTTTAATTTAAGCTTATAAGACAATTTCCTGCATGGAAAACTCACCAAAATGTAGTATATTACCATATCAGGGATCAAATATAAAAAAATCTAAGAACAGAGTATTCATTGAATAGTGCACAAACACTCTATAAATCGTATCGATCCATGCATTTGGTGTGGAGTTCTATTCAATTTATTCTTGGACTACTGTGAGAGTGTGCACAGATGCAGAATCATTTGGTATAGAAGTCAGAATCCACTGCACAGATCGATACACTTTATAGAGTGATCTTACACCACGCAGCTGTAGCTACAATGCACCATCCATATAATTTTTAATTTGAATCAATAAGGTGACCTTCTACATGAAAGGCTCACCAAAATGTGGCATATTACCATATCAGGAATCAAATATAAAAATTCTAAGGACAGAGTGTTATGCATCTCATTGAATAGTACACAAACACTCTATAAATTGTATTGATTCATGTATTTTGTGTTGAGTTCTATTCAATTTATTCTTGGCCTACCACAAATAAAGCCCACTACAGAAGAAGAGAGAGTTATGAACAAGGAAGTAGATGAATTGCTACCAATATTCATGAGGCCTAAGATAAAATAATTAACAGTAATGGTGGAGATTCAAAGTGGAGTAAATTATCAGAACAAGCCAAGGCAGTTGAGAATGCAAAAATGCTACAAGAGATAGTGATCTCACTTGGTAAAGAGGCAATACTTAATCATAAAGATGATAAAAAAGGTCATCATGATTTATTCCACTGGTGATGTAAACTAAATGTTGGAATAGCATTTACATTTCCTGATACATTCAACACACATTTTGGATCATACTGTGAAATTGCAGCTGTTTTAATTCTGTACAGGAAGAAATTCAATGAATTTCTGGAATTTGTAAGAGACAAGAAAGTTCAATACCATTTCAGTCACATGGAAAAGAATATGTATACTGCACTGTATGATCATCCAACTATTACTGAGTTAGCAGTTCTGGCACTGTATGCTCAAGCAATATCACATTCTTATATGAAGGCAATATGCAAAGCAGCGGAAAAGAAGGAGCTCTGGGATTCTTTCGTGTGATGATGTGCTGTCAGCTGAGCCTGAAGACTTTAAATTTGTCCAAGCAGAAGCTAGAGCAATTACAGGACATGACAGGACTTTAAATGTGAATGTGAGATACTTGAATGCACACAGATAATTGCTGCAGAAAAGAAAGCACAGCACAAAATAGCAAAAATAAGGAAAGCCAAAAGGGAAAAAAATATAGCTCAGACGGAAATTGTACTAGAAGAAGATAAAATCAATAAGATGAAGGGTAAAGAATTGTGGCCAATGATTCAGAAGTATAGGAAGGCTGGTGCAACATGTTTGGGCTCCATCAAATACAACACTAGAGTTGAGGTCAAGAAAACAGCACTATGTAAAGCCATTGAATTATACAATCTTGGGGAATGGGATCCCTTTGAAAATAAAGATGATAAATTAATTACCATTAGGGAGGGACCAACCAGTGAGAACAATGGGTGGTGTGATATAGTGAGTGATATGGAGTCAGATTATGAGTGATGGGTGGTGTATTTTACATATTTTACTTCATACTCCTCTGTTTTTAAAATTTGCTACATATATATGAGTTCTAGTAGTGTATAGCTATAAAAAAGTATGTAATATGTGACAGAGTGCAAAAAATTGAGTTCAAAATCAGTGATATAGATTCAGAATATTAGTTTGGGTGATGTATTTTCCATATTTTACTTCATACTCTTCATATTTTACAATTTTATATACAGATATGTGTTCTACTAGTTTATAGCTATAAAATGGTGTATAATATATGGCGACACACAAAGAAATGAGCTCAAAACTGGCTTGCTTCAAGTTTTGTAACACATGTGTGATGTAGTGTGACATACCGGGGCCACATGACTTATAGGGATTGAGCATCCCCATTATTATGTACCCTACAACTTCAAATTTCACATTGATTTCCATATTTTGAAGTTTTTTTGAAGTCAGCAGTCAGGGTTTGATATATCAGAATAACTGGTGTCGCACTCAAATCTCACTTCTACTTCTTATCATCACCACTTTTTGACCACTTTGCTTTATTTACTGCTCCAAGCTTGTCAATACTACCATGTTTAACCTCAACTGTATCTGGTGTAGGAACAGCACAGCCTGCACAGCTGCAGTAGCTGAACTAGGTTACCCATTTAGTAGCGGTAGCTTAAGGTTGGTACTGAAGTAAGAAGTTAGATAAACTCCTTGTATTTGTTATAACAGAATACAGGAGGTTTATATATGCTATGAGAGAAATAAATATATTTATGTGCTTACTGAGTACTGGTCTGTGTGTGTACCAAGTATTTTACTTTAGTAAACTACTTCTTTATGTATATATATTGGAGTATGTAGCTGAGTTTGATATATTATGCGGCATACATAGATTATTTGGTTTTATTGTACATGCTTATTACCTGAGAATCATTACATGTTGTTCGGTTTCATGCCTCTTTAAAAGCTCAGTAAAAATTTGTACAGTTCTACAATCATTTCTTATATCTTCCACCATGTCTCAGCCAATAATTCCTCTTATTCTGGAGTTGTATCGTTTGGCAGACTTTGGGAGTTCGTTGGAATCCATGGGTTGTCGGTAGCCAGCATAAATGAAGGACTGGTAGACCAGTCTTGTCTACTACAAGAACAGAGAATACCTGAGGAGCTAAGAGATACTCATAGTGTGGAGGGAGCAAATGGCATCCCCTTGTCCCCTTGCATCCTCCTCGTCCCCTCTCATTGTTCATGTTCCCCAAGTCTTTCTTGTCCCCTCGCATCCTCCTCGTCCCCTCACCTCCTCCTTGTCCCCTCTCGTCCTTCTCGTCCTCCCGCTTCCTCCTCGTCCCTCGCGTCATCCACATCTCCTCGCGTCATTCACATCCCTCGTGTCCTCCTGGACGAGGACGCATGAGATGAGGACAGTGATGTGGAGGATGGGAGGGGATGAAGAGGATGCATGAGATGAGGATGTACAAAACACGAACAAGGACGACAAAAACGACGAGGACGAGGCTCGTTCCCTCGCATCCTCCTTGTTCCCTCTTGTCCCCCTCGACCCCTCTCGTCCTCCTCATCCCCTTGCCTCCTCATCCCCTCGCCTCCTCCTCGTCCCCTCGCCTCCTCCTCGTCCCCTCGCCTCCTCCTCGTCCCCTCGCCTCCTCCTCATCCCCTCGCCTCCTCCTCGTCCCCCCACCTCCTCCTCGTCCCCTTGCATCCTCCTCCTCCCCTTGCGTCATTCACGTCCCTTGCATCATCCTCGTCCCCTTTGATACGCCGGCACTTCTAATTCTAAGAGACCACTATTTAATTACCATTTATATATTTCTTTCACGTCCTAAGGACAGCGCGCACCACGTAAGGGAAACTACAGAGAGAGAACTGAGGTCCCGAGTTGCTCTTTATAAACAAACAAGGGATTTAAAATATACCAAAAACATAACACGTACCGCCGCTGGACCTTTAGTGACCGCCTTACACTTTCTTTATACTTCTAAGTAAAAGTACACTAGCCAGGTTCGAACACGCGACCTCATGCAATAGAGCAAAGTCCACTTACCGTGACGCGCCAGACCACTGCACCATAGGAGCTGTTAAAACCAAAGGCACGTACATTTGTTTATGCCTACGGCCCCGTATCCGATATCCCAGACAAACGAAATATTCTAAGTCCTGCAACGTTCGTGAGAACTATCGCGGCGAAACCCGAAACCCGTCTATTGTACAAACACAACTACCTATGACAAAAAGACCTGGCCCGGAACATATCTAGAGGGCAGTGCAGTGTCACATGGACAATATCAGAGCATGACATCACTGATAAAGCCCGAGCCATCTAGAGCGCGCCCAGCGAGTGCGCAGCGCGGACATCGAGCGTGGGAAAGTTGTATTCTCGCAGCTCAAGTCTCGACCACAGCTCGCACCGCATGGAAACCTGATATTCCCGCATGGACAAAACTTGGCAGACATCCTCCCATGTGCATTGGGAAGTCCAGACATTGATAAGAGAGGTTCTAGAGCACTCAAGACAAATCTATAAAGATAAGAACTACTGTACAGTACCATAAAAGCCACAAATGTAAAAGGTATATAAGTAGAACGAAAATACGAGGGAAAAGCAAGCACCGCACGAGCAGTCCTTCCGTTTCCCGTCGTAGGGTAGCGTACAGATACCAGATATTAAATAGTCCGTCAGAAATACAATAGTTTTGCCCCAGATACCTGTCAGACGGACCGTGAGAACTTGATTCCCACAGCTACTTGTTCTTTGTGAAAGTTGCACATTCTTGATAGCGATACACCCCCAAACCCGCAACGTCAATTAGATATATTAGTATAGTGTAGCTACAAAAATCAGGATCTACTACTATTACTAGGTAGTATATTTGTAACATTTCACCTTGTGTCCTCCTGGATGAGGATGCATGAGATGAGGACAGTGATGTGGAGGATGGGAGGGGATGAAGAGGACGCATGAGACGAGGATGTACAAGACATGGACAAGGACAACGAGGATGACACACGTTCCCTCGTGTCCACCTCATCCCCTCATCATTGTAGATGTCGTGGTTGTCGTGGTTGTCCTCGTCCTCGTCGCCATCATTGTCTACATTGTCCTCATGCGTCCTCGTCCAGGTGAGGGGACGAGGCAACACGAGTGACGTGAATGATGCGAGGGGATGAGGAGAATGGCGAGGGAGACAAGGACGACCCTTGCGTCCCCTTGCATCCATCTCCTCTTCGTTCCCTCGTGTTCCCTTGAGTCGTCGTCATCTTCATCCTTGTTGTTCGTCCTCATCCTCATCATCTTCATCCTCATTGTGTCCACTTCATCTCCCTGCATCCCCTTGCATCTGTCCACCTCGTCCGTTGATGGAGGCCAACCCAGAGTGGTAAAGCTCAACCATAAAGGGAGCATTCCTGCAGAACAGAAAAGCAGAGTTAGCTAACAAATGAAGAATAATAAATACTTACCAAACAAGAGCAGGTGAGGCAGAGAGGAGGGAGGAGGTGAGGTAGACGAGGGAGGCAGTGAGGTCAATGAGTGCGGCAGCAGAGTGGTGACGCGTCCTGACGATGTGTGCGAATGGGGTTAGGGTTAGCATCTCACGCTAACATAAACTGACAATCAACGCATTATTGATTCAAAATAACAAAATTCATCATATATTATGAAGTAAATAGTAAATACAGGAGTTGTAACTAAACTA
>JASFCZ010000353.1:0-10991 GCA_036937155.1 Cyathus pygmaeus
AATGTCATATGTAAAAGGCCACATAGTAGTACCTGCCAGCACGGAGTGCATATCCTCCGATGGGGACAAGGTACCAACAGAAAGAAGATGTACGAACATATGTATAATGTATTTGTAAATTGGTATGTTTCGGCCTGTGCAAATTAGTGATAGGAGAGCCGGCCCGTCCCGCTAATCACTTCGGAAATATTTTTAGGTACGACAGTGACAGTTACAATGTTCACAATACGTTCGTTTGGACACGAATGTCATGGGACGGATGGGCATTGGCTGCACGAGATTGAAACAACGCTTCGTTGATATCGGTACATGTAACCTCCGAGCATCTCACCTTTGGAAGCAGCAACTTACCACAAGACCTCACATACATAGCCTGGCATTTTATCAACAGTTTACGGCATCCTCTATGTCGTAGAACGAATTCGAGATGCCTTCGAAAGAAAGAACTGGTTTTTGTACATGAAATAAGTGATTTCCTCGTTCGCTCTGGCGGATATTGGGCGGATTTGAACAGGTTTGAACACTGTAATTTTTGGATATCGTTTGTACAAGACGCCCTCACAAGGATATCGCCCACTATCGGCCGATAATTGATCTTAATTTCCCTGTACATATTTCAGGAACCGTCCTGCCGTATAGTTCGGAGTTATTTCCATCCCACCGGCCACGCATCCAAGAAGTGAAGCTCGGTTACGGACTCGTCGTAGGTTAACTTTCTAAATTGCCACGGAATTTTTTTTTGTCTTTTAGATAATTTGAAGATAATTTTACGTGATGTACGCGTAAGGTATGAGTCCAAAATCCGCATACAGCAGGGCAAACAATGGAGGTACCCTCCTGAATCCGCATACAGAGCCAGATTTGAGGCAAAATCGCGTCCGCATATAAGTCTTCCGGCGCGGACTCAGACCCCTTGGTGGGTTTTCGGGGATCCTATGGCGACCTACTCATCAGATCGATAGGTGGCATTGGTTAGTGGCTGAAATGTTGAAAGGTCTTGAATCTGCATCCAAATGCATAGGACAATTCCACCTGCCGCCGGTTGGGTAAACATTTCAGTGTAGACTAAGTAGACTAGCAGTACTAGGGTCTGTTTGGAACAGAGGTCCAAAATAGGTGTAAATATGGCGTTAGGAGCCCGTAGATTGGGATGGAAGAGCTGCGACCGAAGAGTTGGGAGGAACAAGAACATTTCTTCAAGAGATCGTGCTGTAGATGTGTTACGCTGCTTTGACATGTTCTGAAAATGCTGTGATTACCAGTCAAGAATACCAGAAGTAGCTAGTTCAAACCGAGTTTATGACGGAGAGGATGGTGGAGGTTTGGTGGAGGTTACTTACTAGTAAGTAAGTACGAAAGGCGTTGCGAGGCGCGTCGCGCTGATCGGACATTGAAATACGTTGATGGTGAAAAAGCGAGGTGTGTGCTTACTATAACCCGCGCGCAACGCAGAACAACTCGGCCCCTACGAACCTCCTCGTCCCACACAGAGCCAATCCATCGACACTTCTGAGTCCTTCGACGTCCTTTCGCCTGCCCGAAGGTGATTCATTCACCACTATCAATGCCATGCCAGTGCGTGCTGCCCTTCACCGCGGTGAAGGAGTCTGCCTGAACACTTTCGCTGGCGTATTCACGTTGAACAAAGACACATCGAGGAGACACGGGCAGTGATTCGGACGACCCTTGGGATGTAGGCAGTGTTTTTGCTCGAGACTCACCTCTCCTTAACTAGCCAGACCGCTCTCCCGACGTGTTAGGAAGTATTGACGATGGGGTAAAAGCGTAGGAAACGGCTCTGAATTGCGTACATCTACCACGTACGTTTTCCGCGCCCTCTCCCGTTGACTACTGCTAACATCCGGCCAGTGCTCGACATCGACAAACCTGCTGTTATCCATGTCGCGCCCAACGCCGATCGACCTAATCCTCCATCGCTCCCTTTTCTCACCACGTGTGATGCGTTCACCAGGCCCACTCTTGCTGCTGTCCCGCTTCTTACAAGATGTCATGCACGATCCATGCAGCGCTCTCCCATTCCATATTCCGAATCCGCCTGCCCCTCATTCATCACCACTACAGCTATATCTCAAAGCGTCAAAGCCAACTCATTCAATCCAATCAATCTATTGAATGCCTTGCCACGGTGTCTTCACTTTACTGCAAAGCATCTGGCTGAGCATTGGTCGGCGCATTTACGGCATCGAGGAGCAGTCACGACAATCTTGACCACGAGTGTTGTCGCTGCGTCTGGCAGGGCATCGGACATTGGGCTCAGAGCATCGTTTGGTCTGTCTGCGGCGCAAGGGCTGGGGAAGATTCGTTTCCTTCGTCCGTCCCAGCCTCCTGGGGCTATGCATCTCGGATGGGACTTGCATTGGTAATCGACCCGAATATAAACATCGTCTACCCAATGTCTCGTTGAAAACGACCACACCACTTCAGCTGAGGCTCCACAAACTGACCTACTCTCCAAGCAACACTACATAACGCCTTCCACGACGTGGAAGCCCTCGTCACCGCCTCCGATCTCGAGGCATGCTGCGGCTTCATGTTCTCTGAGCATTTCATCGAGGATTACAGGAAGCCAGGCGGCGGGCAGTGAGGAGATGGGAGGTTGTATAATGCTGCGATGGGAAGTGTGGCTGCCGGTGCGTTTCGCGGCGGGATAGTGAGCGCGTGGACGTTGGAGTAGAGTTCGGAAGTTGATGGTGTACAATTTGACGAAGGATCTTGGGAGGGCAAATATCCATGTGTGGCTTCCTCTTTCTTTCCTATTCGCACAGCGTTGACGGAATTTATAGGATATACACTTCTACCGTAATACAACACTTCGAATAAAACAAGCAACTATGTACGACTGTACGTCCTCTCACCATCCGTAAGATGCGCGGCCCTTAACATTAACCCATGATGCTGAGTGTACCGCGGGAGTCATTTAAACTTTGGAAAGATACGACCACCTTTTATCCGCCTCTACAACGATAAATGATGCGCGAGACAGAACACATGAGCATTATTATAAACATATGTCATGCAAATAAATGGAAGGCTTCAGGCAATCGTATTCAGTTTGTTTAGTTGCTGCCACCCAGGCTATTATGCACTGTACTAAGTCCACAGTTTGAATTCATCATATTCAACATCACAGTACATTGCAGCTATCCTGAACTAAGGTAATTTTGCGCATGCGACGTGTACTGACAAAGGTTCTCAAATTTTCGGAATCGTATCCAAACACTTTCTACTGAAAAAGTAAATTAACCGAAATAAAAATCATTTTTAGTCCAAGCACTATCGGCCTTGGTTATAGTCGAACCTATTCGTTCTTACACGCATTCCGGCAGGTCTTATAACTGATATCTTCGAACATGATATTATCAACTGGAGTGGTCATTCAAGTAAGGTATTGTTAATTACATTTTAAAACATAGGATGAGCGTTTTTGACTTCTCCCGCAGACAATTGAACAAGTCATCTATCATCGACATCCAATTTCCTATCCCAAATTATCTCTTTAATTATACATATCTCACCATCCGCCGCCTGTACCTCTGTAGAGCAGACGTTCCGTCTGCACTACAAAAATAGATTATTACGTCTGTATGACTAAGCATTGTCCCGACTCGGTCCTCAGTAACTTTACCGATGTCTCGACCACGGTCTGGACTTCGGTTTCATAGCATTAACTACATTTGGTATTCCGTTACATATTCTTTTACTATAAAACCCTTTGTATCTAGTCCTTGAGAAGTTATGTTATCCTTTCCCCCACTTACTAGACCTTAGTTCCCGAGGTTTGGACGGTATGTGCCAACCGACTCGCATCAATTAAATATTCTTTGTGAAGGACAGCTCAGGCCATCCTTCTCCTTTACACCTCATCCATAGGAAGAGTTAGATTACTTTCCCGTCCACGACATTTGATCTCATCCCATGATCCCACTCCTCAATAACTATTGGTTTCTTCGTAATCCACCATCGAGGGTCCCGGACCATCCGTCGAAGAAGTGAGATACACCCCCCCTTCAAAATTCGGGGCTTCCGGAGTCTTCACTGGCTCTTTGTGGAAGCTGGTGGAAGTCTATGGCAAGTCTATGGAGGAGGAAAAGGCGCTGAGGCGCGTCGCGCTGATCGGAACTTGAAATATGTTGATGGTGAAAGCGTCTTCGCCGACTGTCGCCGAGGCGTTCGGGTGTGCTTGCCATAACCCCCGCATCGTACGCGTTTTCCACTTCAAGGTCAAGCATCGCCGACTCTTTTCTCGTAGTCCGTCCATCACCAGCGGCCTTATCTTATTTCGATGTATCGGGGTCCCTACGTCGTCGGGCTACGTTATGGACTTTTGGCGCGTAACAGAACAAACTCGGTTCCTAGTAAGCACTGGGAACCCCTCCTTCTTCAAATCCCGGAATTGTCCCCACCCGCAACGCAGACCTACGCAGAAAGTCAATCCATCGACGCAACACCGTCCTACGACTCTCACCTACGCCATATGTCCTTATACCTGCCTCCAAAGCAACCATCAAGGAGTTCAACATGACCCTCTTTCCTGGAATGCGAGAGTGTATCCATAATGGGGTAAAGACGTAGGAAACAGCTCTGGATAGGAGTAGAACCGTGGAACCGTGCACGTACCTGGTATGTTCTCCTTGCCCCTGTACTATTATCCCGTTGCTAACATCCCACCAGAAGCGTTGGTGGACTTTGCGGAAGGTTCTCGTGTTTCCTTTTTGCTTGCACGACATTGACGGAACGTACATATAAGCTGCAGGCATTCTATCCGAGGCGCCAGTAAACGATCGTAGACAACTGGGACTGACGAAGGAGGTAAGGGCGGGGGACATACAGCCTCTAATGCAAGTCACAGCTATCCTGACGAGCTAAAGTGAATACCGCCTGGAGACGTAGCAAAAGGATGGCATATACCACCTGGATACACAGCCCCAACCCGGGCTGCTTGTATCGCTCATGTACTTCTCATCCTCCTTTTGTATTCATTTCCCTTCTACACTTCCTATTGTTAACCTCTTTATCGTTCCGGTTCTCTCTATCTCCTTAACTAAAGGCAATAGAGCTAATACAGTCGTTGCAGACCCATGGATAGCAAACTAGCAACCACATGACTAACACCGAAGGGTATTTAATTTTCACGATACTGTCTTTGACTAGCAGCATTGGCCTCAACCCAACCAAGAGCCCAACTTGTCAATACCGCAAGAACGGAAGTCAGGCCGGACAGAACACCTAAACCAGCTAGCACCCAACCAATAGTCACACTGAAATTACTGACTATGGGGTGCAAGGCCGCGAGAAGAGCACTTAACGCTATCAAGAACGTCATGATTCGCTCACTCTTGCGAAGGAATCTAATCACAGTCGAGGAAGTGGAAAAGATCATGAGATCACTGGCACTGTAAAACGAAAAGTGAGAAATTTGAATATGCTGTTAAATAGTTCCCCTTTACTTACTTGGTGACTGGTGGACCTACAGGATAGGGAAACGGAACGAGCAGCTCACGTTGCAAGACTTGAATTACTCGAAATGTGCGGAAACATATCTTGTAAAGCGGTTTCCCGTCGTCTTTCCGGCTCATTTGTATGCTGTCTGTCATTGTACCATAAGCGACAAGACCTGCAGTGAGAGATCATGGATCCAGCATATTTCATATTGTTAGATGATGCGGCATACCTGAAGTAGGTCCCCCTTTAGCCCAAGCCTTCCAGAGTGACCTGACCTTGATGTTTCCATTCACCCCAAACAAGCGTTCCGGCAAGTTCAGAGGTGATACCTCGAACCACACATGAGGGAAGCGAAATCGCATGAAGCGGAATTCAATATCAAGTTTCCGCGAGTTCTCCGTAACCCCCAAAATGACTCTTCCCAACTCATGGGGTAAGTTGTCCACGTTTACATCCCACTTGGCTATAAAATGCCGAAGTTTTAAATGCTAATATTAAAATATAGGCCTAATATATGAAGGTATCTGGAACATGCCTTTAGGTTCGAACGCGCTGAAGAATGCGGCAGCTTGGTTTCGAATTTGGTCCCCTTCATGACTCACATACTGTTCTGTTAGCGGGGCTGCAGCAGTCAGAGCAAGGATTCGCGAAGTAAAAATGCTTTGTTAATTTACACACATTGCAAGGTGAAGAAACCTACCTAACGAGTTCAAGAGCACATCGTTGAGATTGTATGGTTCAAAGGCATGTAGTAACGTAGAGGGAATGCGGAAAGTTTGACCATAGGCATAGATATGCCATTCCCAATTATTATTCGCGCCATTCGCATCACCCCAAACTGCCATTCCAGCGTGTGTCGGTCTTTGGTAGTAGGATTGTTCGCCTAGTGTGCCTTGTGCTATGCCTGGGTCGTTCCCTGTCACGAAGGCCGCAACTCCAGGTCTACTGGGGTATGCACCCATCGTTGGATGCACGGAATACATCCCAACAGCCTGCGTTGCTCCCGTCATGAATTGACCAGCCATGTTATTTGTTACAGTGAAGCTGCCGGTGGATAATGGTCGAAGTAGTAGTGTCTACATTGCTTTGCAAATTCATAGGACATATATATAGAAACTTTCATATAGCCATTACTGATGTGTCCAGCGGGCTTCACGGTGCTTAGTAGTACTTCTACACAGGCGGAGTCACTAGCGCCGACGCCAAGTTCTTGACTTGCGAAGGCGCCGAAAGACCAGGGAGGCATAGTTTTAATCCTTCTTTAACTACGTTATTCGCACACACTTCTCAGCTCTGAAACTTGTTATTTTAATAGATTAGTTAGTTCTATCTTTTATCTAAATTTCAAGCTAATTGGCCAAGATTTCGATTTTTTAATGTAAGAAATTAAACGCGCGCCAATTACTACATACGAATCTAAAATTATCAACTCTCCTGAGAAAAGTAAAGCATCGTGGGAACATGGAGAAGACCCCAGTGTATACAGTACATCCCCACGATCCTCTTCATACTTGCATCTGGCGCATCCACTGTGCACATAGTCATCGATTCATCAATGACATTGCGCATAACGCGGAGTACCTTCGCTCTTCAGAATAAGACGTCAAGCACTCGCCACCCTGTGGCATAACTAGCAAGATGTTCGATACAGACTGCTCCCGAGGTGTGTTAGGGAGTATGGACGGTGGAGTAAAGGCATAGGAAACGGGTCCGGAATGCGTACATCTTAGAAGTACCGCGTACGTTCGCCTCGCCCTGTCCCTTTTGACTGCTCCTAACATCCCACCGGTGGCCGATGTCGGCGAATCCGCAAATCAGGCGCACAGACCTTGGTGTTATCCATGTCCCGCCCAACGTCGAGTATCTGAAGACTCTCAGCGGGCTTCGAGGAGCATCTGGCAGCGTGGTACGGTCTTCGACCTGTTCCTCCCTCGCTCCCTATCTCACCATGTGTGATGCGTTCACCAGGCCCACCCGTCCAGATGCTCCTTCACAGACCCTCCATTCATTTGCCACCTCCATAGCCGCCTCCCAAACCCGATCCAAGCAACACTATTCAATGCCCTGCCCTTCACTGCGAAGCCTCTGCCTGAACGCTTTCGCTGGCGTATTCACGTTCGACAAAGACATCGAGGAGATTACAGGCAGTAATGTGGACGACCCCTGGGATGTTAGAGCGTCATTCTTCGAGGTTCTATAACGAGCTTGAGTGGGAAAACGTTCGCATAAGTAATAGTATGGGCTGTCGAGGGCGTCGGATTCTTGATTCATCTCGTCCGTCCCAGTGGGTTATGCCTCCTGGATGGGGCTTGCATTAATAGATATGAGGCGCATTAGCTTATGCAAGGCCTCTTACCTTTACGTCTGTATTACTTACGTCCCATCGAGCCGACTTACTCTCCAAGCAACTTTACATAACACTTGCAAAGGCGTATAAATCCTCGTCACCGCCTCCGACATCGAAGTGTATTCAAGGATTCTGTCAGAAGCTTGGAGGAGGACAACGGGAGATGGCTTAGCAGCGGGATGGTGAATGCGTGAATATTGGAGTAAAGCTTGGGCTGGAACGCTGCTGCACGTATGGCGAAGACTCGGGAGTGCGAATATGCATACGTACGACACTCTTTTTTTTCTGTTTGCTCAGCGTTGACGGAATTTATAGGATACACACTTCTACGTACACCACTTGGAAACGAATAGGCAATCGTAGATGGATCTACGTCGTCTGTGCCCACATTCCCTCCCTCCTCAGTCGGGACTAACGTACATCGCAGCTATCCTGAACCAATGTAATTCGCGCTTAGGACGTGGGGCCTGATTAAGGTGTTAAAATCTTCGGATCGTTTCCAATCGTTTCCTACCAGTGGAGTATCATGTAGGTAAGAAGACTATCTTAAACCTGTACAACAAAAATACGTTTTCCTTAGTCCACCATCGGCCTTGGGTATAGTCGAACCTATTCGTCATTGACTATCTTATTGTACACGCTTGCGGACAAGACTACTATACCACAAGATCGTATAATTGGGGTCTTGGAAAGTTCGAAGTGTACTGGGTTGACCCAGATATGAGACAAAAGAACCTCTGGGAACTTTATAGCCTGGCCGGCGGGTTCGAATCCACTCTTGCATCCTGTGCCCCACACAACTGGACTATCAGGCTTTATAACTGCTTTCTCGGAATACGGACTCCTTAAGCTACACTGGTGGACTCTATCCATTGTAAAAAAAAAGTTGGAACGTCTTTCGGTATGCACTGGCCGGGTTCGAACCCTATCTACAAATACTAATCACAACTGGCGCACGCTGCCTAGACCAGCAGGTCTTATTACTTGAATCTTCGAACTGGATATTATCAACTGGAGTGGTCACTCAAGTAAGGTATTGTTAATTACATTTTAAAACATAGGATGAGCGTTTTTGACTTCTACCGCAGACAATTGAACAAGTCATCTATCATCGACATCCAGTTTCCTGTCCCAAATAATCTCATTAATTATACATATCTCACCATCCGCCGCCTGCACCTCATCCATAGGAAGAGTTAGATTACTTTCCCGTCCACGGCATTTGATCTCATCCCATGAGCCAATTTCCCAGTAACTATTGGTTTCTTCGTAATCCACCATGTAGGAGCTCGGGCCATCAGTCGAAGAAGTGAGATGCACCCCTCCTTCAAAATCCGGGGTTTCCGGAGTCTTCACTGGCTCTAAGACGCAGGTTAAAGTCAGAACTTAATAAACGTTCCAGGAATGGGTAGTCTGGCATTTGTCCAAACGGGAGGTTCCAGGCGTGATCCAACAGCTGTACGAACTCTGTGGGAAATCCATTGTTATGTGCGTAATCCCTGATTGATTGCTTCATCTTCCGTACCCAAACAGCAATCTACCTGGCATCTCCACCTTTGCTGTACGCGAGCTTCCAGGGTAGAAATCCGTTCAAGAGATATAATGTAACGTAATATAACGATTCTAGGTCATCTATTTGCGAAAGATCTGTGATAACAAAATCCAGCTTGATTCGAATCAAAACGAATTTCTTGAAACACTCACCAACACCATAATGTGCGCTGAGACTCGACCAATGGAGTGTTCCTACGACCTGTTTCAATTCTTCCCCTGGACCACACTTGGCCGCAGCTGCGGGTTTAGCACGAATGGATATGCCGAAATCAATAAGCATGATCCTCGAAGGATCGGTGAGAGAACAAAGGATGTTTTTAGGTTTTATATCGCGGTGAATGAATCCACACTTGTGGACGTGCTCTAATGCGGATAGCTATCGTACAAGGATGTTGAAGCTGAGGACAATTTTGAGTTGGATTGGTAGGACGTACCATCTGAATGGTAACCTGTACTACAGTCTTCGTTGATACCGGCCCTGTAGCAAGAGTGCAAATGCTAGGTCCCAGCAACTCCATAACGATATGCTCAAAATGAGGCATCTGACAATAGCCATAGAAAGCAGGGATTGCACGGTGTCCTTGGAGGAGTTGAAGCACCCTATTCTCGTAGCGTAGCGTAGTGCGATTTACTTTTAAAGATACGCGGCCTTTCTTTATTGCCACAATTCTTCCGGATGGTTCTTCAATGCCTCGAAAAACATAACCCTGCAGCAAAACGCGTCAACCTAGACTCGAGATAAAGATAATAGGATTTACTAACGAAACCACCAGTTCCTATGGTTCCACCTTCGTGTCGGTAAGTCTGGGACATTCGATTGAAACTGGATGTCAGGCGAGCGGTAGGAAGAAGTGTAATGCAACTGAGCCACCCACAATTGTATGGAAATCCGGACACTTACGCTCCAAACAAAATGAGGCTCCGCACGTCGGCATATCGGCATATCGCGTATGTGCACGGACCGCCTCCCAACGGCGCTGCACCTTGCATACTTTAAATTAGTACTTCAGCTTCAGTCTTCACTCACGCCTCTCAAATCTGGTCAGTACTTCCATATAGCAGTAGGAGCGGGACTATTGTGGAAAGGTGACGTACTAGGAGCGGCGTGGAGGTAGCGCTGAGGTGGGCTGGGGTTGGGGGGAGGGGGAGGGGCCGGAGGGCACCCGGCCACCTTCCGGGGCTCTACCCCGGCTTATCGGCGCCCTTCCACCTGAACGCTGAGACTACCTCTTACCGTCGATGGGTGCAGTCCATCCAGCATAACCACTACTGCCGGGAGTGTGAACAAAGTGTGAATTGTAGGCAAAGAAGATGGGAGCAGGATCAATCGCGCGTCGGGGTTTACATCGAGTTCGCACGATATTTGACTTCCGCTCCTTACACAAGTTCAAACTGTCGTGCTCACCCGCTTTCCAGCGACCCCAGCATGTCCAAAGTATGCTCCCCAGCAGACTCTCCCGTTTCCTATCCGCCTTCGACTACACCACCAATCGCTGGACACCCATTCCCTTGCTCCACACGCATAGCCCCCTCCCACTTCCCACACGTGCACCCACCCCCCCCCCCCCCCCAAAGTATCGACTATCCATAACATCATGGAACATCGACGCTTTCCACCCCCGCCCCA
>JASFCZ010000354.1:0-10983 GCA_036937155.1 Cyathus pygmaeus
AGTTGCTTGCTCAGTATATGAGGAGGTTTTGCCAGTGCCTGTGTGTGTTGGTAGAATAGTTCTTACAGGAGCAGTACAGAGTTGCTGGCTTCTAGTCCCACATAAAATAAATAAAATCTTTGAACATCCATTGCTCTCAGGAGCTTGTAAACTGAATTCTGAACACCTTTTGACAATATACTGTATTCGGCCCCCTACCTGCCCACCCCTGGGAACCTGGTCATGCTCACCTCCCACCTTCCACATTCATTTTCTGCTCAATTATTTGGCACCTATGTATGAGATAGATTTGTATCTACATGCCTCATAAATATTTTTTCCAACATGCATCAGCTTGTGTAGATACATGAGATTTAGGAGAGTAAGTACGAACCCAGTGCGACAAAATCCAGCTAAATCCGTCATGTATTAAATTCAGTTCATCTGTAAGTGAGATCAAGGGAAATGAAAGGGAAATGATAAGAAAATGAAGGGTGGCCAGCTTCCTGGTTTTTGTGCATTCTGGTGGTTTTCTGACAAAACAACTCACAGTAACTCTGAAAGTGCTTCAAAAATTATGATTCAAGTTGCAGGATATGCAAAACTCTGATGAAAAGGCAACACACTCATTGTATTCTAAATTCAACCACTTTGAGATGGTTAATTTTTGAATTTATGCTAGGTGACCAGGATCTGGGCTGAATACAGTAAGGAATACCACCTGTAACCTGCCACTCGCATTTTTATAGTGTTTAGTGTGTGTTTTTAGGAGTGATTTAGTTAGTGTTCATAACTGCATTCACTCTTGATCCCACATTACCTATTTTACTGCAGGCTACCCTCAGTAAAAACAATTGGTCAGGTCTAGTCAGATGCAGTACACCTGCAGTCATGGGACAGTTGCTTGACAGTTAGTGACAGTTAGTGTCTAGTCAGGCTTCGGTTTTCATCAAAATAAAATGCACCCGTCAGTTTCCTGTCAACTTATGGTCTTCCAGCAGTCACCTGCTTGTAATATCTGTGTAAGACTACAGTCATCAAACCATCATTGGAATGTATGCTGTTGGTACATTGTAAGCAAAGGCCCAAGTGTCTCACTCAATTGCAACTTTCATGCACCTTTGGATTTCAGTTGCTAGGTCTTTCCCTTTTGCTTGCCTTTTGCTTTCATAAAGTTCTTTCGCTTTGCATGCCTTTCTAATGCCTTTTGGTCTTTAGCTGTACCCATACATTTCTCTTTTGCCATTGTTTACAGCTATTGCTTTTACTTAAGTCTTTCATATTTGACCCCAACCAAAAACAACTATAAAACCCAATTAAAACCATGATTACTTAGTTTGGTATGTAAAGATTCACACTTATAGTGGTATTTCTAGTGGATGTACTTGAGCATTGAGCCAACACAGAGTAGTATCATAAGTAATCGAGGCCGCATGCATGTGTGTTTGTGGACATTGGCTTTTTATGGTTAAAAGTTCGTCACAAGTTGAAGTTTCGGGTTTTGTGCAAGTCAGTCCAAACTCTGCATAGATGATCATGTGACACATGTTGAAGTTTCAACAAACACCGACAGTTTCGATTTTCCTTGCTTCCCTTCCCTCCACCTCCTCTGCAACTCCCCTTCAAATGTTTGATCATACTCAAGCTGAAAACCGACCAAGGTGTGAGTACTCAGTTTCTTATCTGATATTCTCCTATGTGTGAGCTTACATGTATGTATGTGGTAGTGCACAATGCACATTTCCCATTGACTATGTCTCCCCAACAGGCATAGGGCTGCATAGAGGCCCTTTTGCATACCTGCACTCTCTGTAAGGCTCAGTATACCCTTTCGACCGATATGCTTGCTAACAACACTTAGGTCATTTGTGCCAGTCCTTCCCTCCATTGGCATGCAAGCTCATCTGAATCATGGTGAGTAATTTTCCTTTTTCTTTTCTCTAATAATATTATTCTTATACCCCAGGCTACTCAAGCCATGATGATCACAAGCTCCATCCAAATCAGCTAGCCAGCCATGGGCTCCTTACAAAGAACCTCGCCAACCTGCCCTCGCAATGCCCGCCGCATCACACCATCGCTTTCTCAACACCCCAACCCACTGCATACACCCCCCAGCCTCACCAAATTGCACCAGCAGCCTTCCTCAATGCCACATTCACTGCCTAAAACATCCATCACACTCTCTTCATGTGTATCCGACTGTGATACTGGCTATAGACCAAGGGTCAAACTCGGATCTGTGGTCAGTATCAAGGTCCACAACTTCCAGCTCTTCATTTACACATTCGCTCTCACATGCGGGCTCAGGTTCTCTGCGTAATGCCGCAACACATGTCCCTGCTCATCTCTTAAACAGGACTGCCTCGACTGACTTCAGCCTCTGTTTGCCGGTAAGCATGTTTTCTTTGTATCGCTTGGTTAATAGTTCTCATGTCAAGCAACCTCATAAGCCAGAGATTTCAGACTGGATTTCATCGCATCTTGCATCGATGCAATCCAATTGAGAGCATCATGGTGGGTGAGTGCTTGCCAGATTTGAGACATTATTTGTCTCATTAACCACATACCACAGATTCTATGAATGCCATCCTGGCCACTGACAAGTATATACAGTCAGGGAAAATTGTTGCAAAGGTAAGTGTCTTACTAGGTGATGAACTCTAGCAGACAAGTGGGAAGAAAGGGTCTAAAAAGTAACTTCATGGTGACGGATTTTGGTGGCTTTACGAGTCACAACTTAGCTTGCTCTTCTTGTAGTCTATGATCTTATCGTAATTTGTCATTGTCCTACATTTCTATAATATTAACATAACTTTGAAACAACTGCTGCATATCTATTAACAGACTAGAAGTTGACTAAAGAAACACCTAAGAATGACTATCCTTGACCAATTTGTGGACTATATGTTAACCATGCACTCTCAAATCATTGACTAATACATCACTAATACATCACTATCTCATTGACTGGCCAGTCAGATTTCTGTAAAAAGTCCTGCAATTTAGCTATTCAATAGTCAAAATGACTATCTCATCACCAGCACATGATTTTCCATGACTGATCATATTTACTGAGGGTTACCGATGCTGTTCCCTATGTGCGGGGTATAGGTTGTGGTGACGGTTATGGGATGGTTATGGTGCAGTTTATGCTAGGGCATACTAATTGTGCTTGGTGAGTCACAGGTCCTCAGCTTCATTCTATGTGCACCAGCCTCATAAAATAATATATATATACCCCAGGTTCAATTTACTCACTTCAAACTCGTCCTATTCAACCCAGTCTCATTCTAGACATCCAAGCTTCGCCCTTCATGATCCAACTTCATTCCACACATTCATGCTTCCCCCAGGTTCATTCTTTGCATCTTATCTTCGTCTATTCGCCCCAGGTTTGTTCTGTGCATGCCAGCTTCGTTCTGTGCGCCCCAGGATCGTTCTGTGCACGCCAGGTTCGCTCTGTGTGCCCCAGCTTTGTTCTATGTGCCCAAGCTTCGTTCTGTGCATGCTAGATTCGTTCTGTGTGCCCCAAGATCGTTATTTGCATGCCAGATTCGCTCTGTGCACCCCAGCTTCGTTATATGTGCCCCAGGACTGTTATGTGCATGGCAGGCTCGTTTCATTCGCCCCAGGTTCGTTCTGTGCATGCTAGCTTCGTTCTATTCGCCCCAGGTTCGTTCTGTACACGTCAGGTTCGTTCTATGCAGACTAGGGCTCATTCTATGCATGCCAGATTTGTTTACAGCTTCATCTGTTGATGCAGAGCGAGCATTTTCCACTGGGCATCAGCAAATTAACTTCATGCAACATAGCATTGTAAGGAATGTATACGATCTGGACACATAATATGTATACATACCTTAGTCTGCCTAGCTTGTTGCCCTACACATGCCCGGAACACATACACATCATATTCAATACACGAAATTCGACTAAGTGCACAGAAACAAATATGGAAATTCCCATGCACATAGAAAACCCGACAACATATGCCGTGCACTATGCAGTGCAAACATGCGCAACATCTTACTAAACATTAGGTATTAGATTCTGGCTTAGTCTTCTAAACAGGATGCCGGTCACATTTCCCTTTTCTTTACTTTACTTAGTAGTTTTTTTCACTAGTCAATTTTCTGATCTATTAAAGTTTTACATGACTCATTAGAGTACAAAAAGGTATATAAACCCTCCTGTAGACTACCCCTCTTTCTCCTCATTTTATACCATCCACTAGTTCTCAGCCAATAGCTTTCATCTCATACTAAGGCCAGAGTTCATAGAAGAACTACCTTAGTAATAGTCTCAGTCTTCAGTCACTCGCATTACTGCTCGACAAATAGATATTCAAATTCATGAACTGGCCAGATGAGGGAATACCAATATTGCCCCCACACTTATGATAGTCCTCTTGGTCAGGTTAACTCTTCATGTTGAATACCACTAAGTCAACAGCAACTTAGCGGTATTCAACACATTGTATTATCTCCTGCTATATTATATATAAGTCAGTATCTTACTTACTCCTTTGGAAGTTGGCAGCTGGTTAGTAGTTACATATGATATTTAGTATTGAATTAAACATGTACTTCATAAGCAATACACCTGAATTTATTTGTAATGAACAACATGTAGTGAAATGTACTAATGACCACTACCTGGTATCAATATCATAAAATTGATTGCATTTGGAGACAAAAGTCTAGATTATTAATCCACACCATTCAACTGTTCATCACAACCCTGTCCCCACTCCTTTGCAACTGATGCTTTCAATGTTGGGTGGCTGGAAACAGATCGATACATATCTGAAAATGCATGTATGAATATTGTTGCCCAGTGTAAATCAATGGGCAGACTCATAGTTGCAAGATAAGGTACTGAAGGATCCCCTGTTTTACAGTTCATCCATTTTGATCCATGACAAAAATTAGAAAAATCAACTTGGCACAGTAAGCTGGGCATAATTTGGATTGTTTCATATGAACACAATCCCTTCCTATGTTGATCAGGAACCCAGATCAGCTTATTCTGGTATTTGTCATATAGCCAACCACTGTAATCACAGGGAAATTGAATTTCAATATGATTTTCTACATTCCAGACTCTGACAGTTCTATCATCTGAACCAGACACCACATGCTTTCCATCTGGAGAAAATGCCACAGATTTCACATATTTTGTATGTCCTTCAAATGGTCCACTGATGGTTTTACCACTTTCAACATTCCAGATTCTGACAGTATTATCATCTGAACCAGACACCACATGCTTTCCATCTGGAGAAAATGCCACAGAGTTCACCGAGTTGGTATGTCCTTCAAATGGTCCACTGATGGTTTTACCACTTTCTACATTCCAGACTCTGACAGTCTCATCAGCTGAACCAGACACCACATGCTTTCCATCTGGAGAAAATGCCACAGAGTTCACTGAGTAAATATGTTCTTCAAATGGTCCACTGATGGTTTTACCACTTTCAACATTCCAGATTCTGACAGTTCCATCATCTGAACCAGACACCACATGCTTTCCATCTGGAGAAAATGCCACAGAGTTCACATAGTCAGTATGTCCTTCAAATGGTCCACTGATGGTTTTACCACTTTCAACATTCCAGATTCTGACAGTTCTATCAGATGAACCAGACACCACATGCTTTCCATCTGGAGAAAATGCCACAGATCTCACCCAGTCGGTATGTCCTTCAAATGGTCCACTGATGGTTTTACCACTTTCTACATTCCAGACTCTGACAGTTTTATCATATGAACCAGACACCACATGCTTTCCATCTGGAGAAAATGCCACAGAGTTCACCGAGTTGGTATGTCCTTCAAATGGTCCACTGATGGTTTTACCACTTTCTACATTCCAGACTCTGACAGTCTCATCAGCTGAACCAGACACCACATGCTTTCCATCTGGAGAATATGCCACAGATTTCACTGAGTAAGTACGTCCTTCAAATGGTCCACTGATGGTTTTACCACTTTCAACATTCCAGACTCTGACAGTTTTGTCACGTGAACCAGACACCACATGCTTTCCATCTGGAGAAAATGCCACAGAGTTCACATAGTCAGTATGTCCTTCAAATGGTCCACTGATGGTTTTACCACTTTCAACATTCCAGACTCTGACAGTTTTGTCATCTGAACCAGACACCACATGCTTTCCATCTGGAGAAAATGCCACAGAGTTCACATAGTCAGTATGTCCTTCAAATGGTCCACTGATGGTTTTACCACTTTCTACATTCCAGACTCTGACAGTTTTGTCAGTTGAACCAGACACCACATGCTTTCCATCTGGAGAAAATGCCACAGAGTTCACCGAGTCGGTATGCCCTTCAAATGGTCCACTGATGGTTTTACCACTTTCAACATTCCAGACTCTGACAGTTCTATCATCTGAACCAGACACCACATGCTTTCCATCTGGAGAAAATGCCACCGAGTTCACATATCCTGTATGTCTTTTAAATGGTCCACTGATGGTTTTACCACTTTCGACATTCCAGATTCTGACAGTTCTATCAGATGAACCAGACACCACATGCTTTCCATCTGGAGAAAATGCCACAGATGTCACATATTCTGTATGTCCTTCAAATGGTCCACTGATGGTTTTACCACTTTCTACATTCCAGATTCTGACAGTTTTATCATCTGAACCAGACACCACATGCTTTCCATCTGGAGAAAATGCCACAGAGGTCACTGAGTAAGTACGTCCTTCAAATGGTCCACTGATGGTTTTACCACTTTCAACATTCCAGATTCTGACAGTTCCATCATCTGAACCAGACACCACATGCTTTCCATCTGGAGAAAATGCCACAGATGTCACATATTCTGTATGTCCTTCAAATGGTCCATTGGTGATCAGCCCACTCTCAATATTGAGAATGATAAAATAATTTTCAATTGTAGATGCAATTGCCACTCCATCTGGTGATACTGCAATACTACTTGGTGCAGATGAGAGATAATGTGTAATATTGACAAATTTATTCCAATTTGTATCTCTACCCCTTACAACAATGGGAATGTTTTTGAAGCTTTTCCGGTAGTGATTTGCAATTATTGATTCTTCAGGAGCAAAACAGAGGGCTGTGAGATAAATATGTGAAATATTTCCCCTCATGGGGATTCTGAAACCATTTATGAAATGTATTCCATCTGCCATAAAATCACTGCAAAACTAGAAATAGATTAGATATTGAAATGTTTGGAAATTCACTGTTTTAGTCACCTTAAACTTTGACTTAATCAATTTTAACATGTGAAGTGCCAGTGGAAATGCATCCATAAGACTTATCAATTCTAACCAGTATAGGAATTTGCAGTACAAAAATTTGGTGAGATGGTCTGTAATATTGTGAATATTTGTCTGTTCAATGTCTTGACAGTGCAAATACCAATATTTACTACAATACAGAAGCTGGACTGATATTGATTGATTATCCACATCATGTATAGGTTTGGGATTATCATTTATTTTTGTGTATTATGAGTTGATATTGCATATATTAAATGAGAGTTCCTTGTTAAGAACATTGAAAACACTGATGGTTACTCTTATTGCATGAATGTCTTTTTGTACTTTATATGTCTTATCTTCACATCTTTCCATAAGGAATTCCAAAAATGATAAATGCTGAAATACTATCTTGTTGGTATCCATGGATAGAACAGGTCGAAGACAATGTAATATTCCATCAACTTCTTCATTTATTTCATTTATATCCACATCAATACTGAGTAAGTGACACAATATATCAGTAGATAATGGAGTCTTTGCCAAACATAGAGTTCCTAAAATCTGTCTCACAATTTCTTTTCTGTCCTCTGTCCAATCCCCAAATGAATATTGAAGTATTTGAAGATATAATTGGTCAACACCATTCCCTGCTTCTCCAGATAATATTTTTCTCAATTTATCTCTAGGTTTTACTTGTTGTTGATCCACCCCTGTAATGAAGTTGACTGCAGTTGAGGCCCAAATGAATAGTCCGGCAGCTCTTTCTGTCATTGCTTTCAACTCTTCAGTTTTTGGTTTAAAATGTATTTTATGTGAATGTGTAAGACTATATTCAATGAAAGTATATATATCTTTCTCAATACTGGCATCCATGTTTAAGTCAGTCTGTAGAATGACCATCTTATATGTGTAGTCTTTCACTAAATTATCTGGTAGATATCCAGGTCTCCCAGTAATAATTAGCTTGTACTGCTTTGGAAGTGTAGCCCAGTCTTGCAGTGTTGCCAAAAATTGATCATATTGAATTGATGTGGTAGTAGTACACTCATCTAGAGCATCAATTATCACTACAGGTGGTGCCCCTTCAAGCTCAACCTGGCAAGCTTTGAGTGAATTTTCAATGAGATGTTTGAAATGCCATTTAATATCCACAGTTCTAAAATTGTCGTCCAGCATATCAGCAATATTTTTTTCCATACATGAATATTTTGAAGCCAAATCTTTGGCTATTGTTCTCCAAACCACACACGGGTCACCCAACAAATTATCATCCCTCTTGAAGAAATGAGATCCACCAAGCCTATCCCACTCTTTTGAGCTAAGTGTGGAAACAAGTGTTGATGATATAGCAGATTTCCCAGTGCCTGGGCTTCCTGTAATCCACAAAATATTATTGGGTGTAGATTCATCTAGAATTGAAAGTTGGTAATAAGTATATGTGTACATGGAATGACAACTACAAGTACCATAATCTTTGAGCCATTTGTAAATACCATCCAAGATAGCAACTCTGGTCCCATCCATGCATTGAGGAGGGTAGTGCAAGTTATGAGAGACAGGTTGCAGAAGTTTCAATTTTTCCTTATTTTTCTCGTGGTTGTTCACATAGTAGTTATTGTTTTGGTCTCTACCAACATTGGTTAAGTGGGAGTCTTGAATTGTAATATCGCGAGCATCCGGGAGCATTTGAGCAGTTGTGTTGTTATCCATATCGCAGAAACGAAGTTTGACGTTGTTGAAGTTGAAGTTTTTGAGTGTTTGAGTTCGATGACAGAGGTAGGAAGACTAGGGCATGAATGTTGTGTGAGGGTGAGTATATAAAGAATTCCGTTCAGTCACCGCACCAAGGCGAGGTACCGGTGAACACGGTAAGCTAAAAATATATCTGATTGCAGTATGCTACTACGGATATCACGAACTCGATGTGGGGATCTCATTCAGCACTCCGGCCCAACCAACCGCCAACTTCCAATCCACCGAGAACGCGGAATTGAAAGAGTCCTGATAGTAATAGGTCTAAATATGAACATGTTCGCGTTATGAATATAAATGTAAATGATAGAAATATGTGATCCGTATGGTATGAACTTTGGAGGACCACAACAAGCGGGTTGCGAGCGGGCATACTTAGTACAATTGCCCTCTTCCAGTCAACTTGCTATCCCAGAGAAGGATATCACTGGTCTTAGACGCCATGAGAAGTTCTGTATAGAGTAGGCATGACCCAAGATTTTGAAGTTAAAACGAGTAGACAGCGTGCAGACATAATTAGCCAATCCTCGTGTAAGTATTAGAGCGGCGGAGAACAACAGAATGTACTTGGAAGGCCCTCCTCGGTATCACCCGTTGATCTAAATTACAATCCGCGTGTCTAGGAAGGAGGGAAGCATGGAATGTGACGTACCACATCGAAGGGATGGTAAAGGGTAACAATCAGTTGATACACGAGGTGGTCCTGCCAGTGCCCGTTCACCACAAGCGCGCTGCTGTTCATAGACCTCTTGCTGTGGTATCCGACAGGGGACGTCGACGCGTCTGAGTACGACCTTGCTATGTTTCGTCGTGGTGAATATCAACAAACATATGTCGATACGCGCATCGCCCGTTGCACGCTCAGTTAGGGCACCTTGAATGGATCGCTGAAAGCTATAAGACCTATCGCGAGCCGTCAGACTACACACAGACGAGGCAGTACGATTTCATTTTAGATTGTGATAAGCTAGATAGATACCGCTGAACCGGGACGGCGTTGATGCGAGTCCGTAAAGTCGACGTCGATTATCCAACGATCGGCGTTTTAACAGGAGTCGGAGGCAATGAGGAGTCACCCCGATACTGAATCTATATCTATCTCCGTGTTAGTGGCGAATACTGGAAAACATGAATAGGATACGCACTACGACGATCGATGGGTGGCATTATGAAGATCTGGAGGACGTAGCGGATTGTATGACTAGCAAATTAAGCTAACATCGATTCATCACTCAACAATGTTACGACAGTATCGAACTCACGATGTACGTTTGAAATATCTGCACCCGGTATGCTTCGCCTCAACGTACTCAGCTCGATGCGCGTTTCGGTTGTATTCAAATGACAGTGTGAGCTAAGAGCCAGGAATCAATAGATATGAATAGAACAGAATCGTTGGGGATAAGAGAAGCGATTGTCGAATTACTTACCTGCGACCTTTGCATATCGATCAAGCACAGCGTACACGCAAATAAGCGGGTAACTGTCAGCTGTAATAGGCGAATCGAATCATTAGCGCAGAAGGCCAGCGACTGTGTTTCGGTAGTACAATCGTTCGCGCATGTTAATGGTTAACATGTCAACTGAGCGCGTTGCGGTGTTATCGATTGACACCTGTGTGAGCTAAGAGCCTGGAAGTGATAATCGATAGCTATGAATAGAATAGAATCATCAGGTATCAGAAGCGCTTGTCGAAGTACTTACCCGGGACGTGTTACTGCATATCGATCAAGTATCGATGCCCGTGTCCATTGGATATTCCTGGGATATCTGTATCGACTGGAGATGGAGATATCGGTGGTAGGTACTGAGCGTATTCGAATTGTTTGTTGACAACTTGAAGTCAGGGAGCTGAAGACTGAAATTCCCACTACCTTTTAAGGTAGTAGGGGTTTTGTAGAGTGGAGAGTAGTCTCGACACAAGACTCCTCGTTCCTCTTCGGGCGTCCACTCCGTGGACGGTCTTGTACCAAAGTACCGGTTTTG
>JASFCZ010000355.1:0-10982 GCA_036937155.1 Cyathus pygmaeus
GTCAAAGAAGATCCATTCTTCATCCCTTCTCTTTTCGCACACGAAACAAAGAGTCCAAAATACATTCATTGAATTTTTACTTCCTCACATGCGATATGTCGTGTATCGTACAACAGAAGTCCATTCTCTCAAATCCCAACGAAAAAGCACTCAGTTCTTCCCCATCATCCTCTTCCCCTCCTCAATCTTCTCCTCATTATGCCCCATCTTGCCAGTCAGAACTTTCACCTCTCCCTTCAGTTTATCCATGAACCCATGTTTCTCCTTCCCGCTGCCTGTAGTGCTCGCGTTGCTACCAGTCGTGTTGTGCGTCCCAGTCGAGCCGGTGGTGTTGTGGGTGCCGGTCGAACCGGTGGTGTTGTGCGTTCCAGTGGTTCCATGGGTGCCAGTGGTGGTACCAGTACCAGTAGTAGCGGTAGTGGCACCCGTCGCATCACTCGCCCTAACAGGGGTCAAATCCGACTTCCCAGCCTGGCTGTCCAGGCCCTTCCTCGCTTTCTCCTCCGAGGGGTCGACGCCGTGTCGGCCCTCGGACTTGGGCGGGACCTGAGGAGCAGTAGTAGTATCCCGCTGAGTAGCGTCCGGACCATGGGAGGCGGTAGTGATCCCCCCCTTGGCGGGGTAGGACGCGCCAGAAGTGGTAGTGCCAGCAGCTCCTACTGCTAGACGCTCGCCTGCGCTTGACTTGTGCGTGGTGGAGGGGCCCTCGTGGCCTGTCGTTGCGCGCGCGGACATCGGTGAGTCTACATTTGTATACGTCAGTATACAACGAAAGACGAATGAGGTAAGAAGAGAAGAAACGCACCAACACTATCCCCAGTCTCCCCCCTCAAATTCTGGCCCTTCCACTCCCCACCCTCCTTCGCGAGCGGATGATCCCGCGCACCAGCGTTAAGAGGCTGATTGGCGGATACACCGACGTTATCCCTCATACCCTTCGATTGCGTGTGTTGAGGTGCGTCGGAGGAGGAGGATTTGGCGTCTTTGTGTTCCTCCGTTCCGGGGAGCTTGGACTTGAGCGTGTCCTTGACCTCGGCGGCTTTGCCTTTCTTGTCTTCGGTGGAGTGGTCGGTGGAGTGTTTGTCGGTGGTGGAGGAGGGGTGTTTGTCGGAGGAGGAGTTATCGAATGCATTAGGGTTGTATGCCGAAGTGGTGGTGTTACGATCGGTAGGGTTGAACGTATTTGGCGTATGCGTACTCGGTTTCACGCCCGTACCAGCACCAGCAATGACACCTGCACTAGCCAATCCAGCCATACCAGCTGTAGCAGGGAACCCGCTCCCAGTCGTACCGGTAGATGAACGATCGGCGATGCTTCCAGGAAGCGTGCGCGTCGAGGCGTCCTTATCTGCGGAGGGGGCTAGGGGGTGGGGGAGGGTTTTGTTCGGTCCTGTGAAATAAGGTATCAGTACGTGATGAATGACGAAGAGGAGAAGACGAAGGAAGACGAAGGGGAAGAGGGAAAGACGAAGGAAGGGGAGGACGGGAAGAAGAGGAGAAAGGGAAAAACGGAAGAGGAAGCTGGGAACGACGAAGAAGTGGAGGGAGGAAGGAAGAGGGAGTCTGGACGACGAAGGAGTGAAGGTGGGTAACGTGTAGCGTAATGAGAACAACAAACACGAAGATAGGAGAAATAGCGAAGGAACGCAAGAACGAATCCAAAACCCCACTAACCTGAACTTCCCATATATCCCGGCAACCCACTTTCCCCGACCTTCGTCTCCTCAGGGAGTTTCGCAAGCGAAGTCCCATGCAGATCCGCAAGTCCGCCCGTGTTCGCAATCTCATGCGTCCGGGCGCTAGGGAGGATAGCAACACCGTCGCCCGAAGGCAAAGGGCCAGTAGCCGTATGCGTGGTGGGGCTGTGACCCGCCTCCTTCGAGGGCAAGGAGGGAGTTTGAAGGCCTGCTGTAGGTTTAAACGAAGAAGGTGCAGCGGATGACGCAGTGGAGTGCATTTTCTCGTCGGGCAAGACAGCAACGTCTTTCTCGCCTGGTGGACCTGGGAGCGTGCCGACTCCACCTGTGGTGTGCGGGGAGGTGTTTTGCCCTGTTTCTTGCGATGGGAGGGATGTAGTGGGTGAGGCTGTCGATCCACCTACGGCTGGAACGTAGTTAGATAAGGAGTGGATAAATGGAAAGGGAAAGACGTACGAAGGTATTCCTTAACCTTCTCAGGAAGATAGTCGACTACCTTCTCCGCCGCGCCCACCGCCGTCTCCTTAACACCCTGCGTCGTCGGTACACTCGGTACACTAGGCACATACGCGCCCGCAGTGTTCTTCACCTGTTCCGTAGAAGGTACGTAGGAGCCAGCAGTGCTCGCCGCATTATACGTGGTCGATTTGACCTGTTCCGCAGAAGGCAAATACTGCCCAGCGGTATTCGCAGCGCCAGCAGTAGTATTCACAACCTGCTCCCTACTCGGTAAAGTCTGCGCAACGCCTCCCGCAACATTCGAAGTCGTATTCACAACAGCCTCCCGACTCGGCGCATTCGCATACGCAGTCTCGCCAACGCTCACACCCGCCTTCACCGCAGCAGTCCCAAGCACACCCGCAACACCAAGCGCTTTCTCGCCCACTGTAGGGGCCCGCTCGTCTGGGAGGACAGCTACGCCGCCTTCACCTGCGTGCCCCGGGAGTGGGCCGGTGGCGGTGTGTGTCTGGGGAACGGCGTTGGGGCCGGTTTCGTCGGTGGGGAGAGCGGGGCCTGTTGCGAGGAGGGAGTTGTTCTTCCCCGCGGGGGAGGGGGACGATTCGTCGGGAAGAATGGCTACGCCCTTCGTGCCTGTGCTTCCGGGGAGGGGACCGGTGGCTGTGTGGGTTGATGGGTTGGAGGAGGATTCTTGGGAGGGCAAGGAGGTGGTGTTGGTTCCTCCTGTTAGCGAAGTAGCTATCGTATCTCATAAGTAAAAAGCAGAGAGGAAGGGAGGAAGGGACGTACGGAGATACCCACGGACACTATCCGGCAAATACGCATTCAGAGTCTCACCAGCACTCTCCAAGAACCCCTGCGCGCCTTCCTTCACCTTCTCCATGTCCTGTGCCACTACGCCGGCGGAAGGGACGGAGGAGGGGAATGCGCCTGGGACGTTCAGGCCCGGAGTCGTTGCTCCTTCTGTGTGGGTAGGGATGGAGCCGTGGATCGCATCAGCCGCAGAATGAGAGGCGGGGCCGGAGGTGGTAGTGGTTGAAGATGTGGATGGGGCGGTGCGGTAGGGGTTGTTGGTGTTCAGGTCGCCGGTTATGGCGGATACAGCTGCTGGAGAGGTTGTAGCTCCTGTAGGTGCAGTCGTAGTTCCCATAGTTCCAGTCGTACCAGTGGTACCGAAGGAAGACAGAGGCTCGGTCTTCTTCGTGGTCGTCGTCGTGGTAGTCGTAACAGCAGGCTCCTTGGAAGGCTCGGTATCGAGAGCGTCGAGCGTCTTGGAAGCCCATGAGTCAGCGGGCTCTGCGATGCGCTCTTTGGGGTCGGGGAGGGTGTGTTGGATGGATGCCATGGTTGTTGTTGGTTGGGGATTAGAGATGAGGAGTAGTATCAAATGTCAAGTAGAAGTATCAAGGAAGTATCAAGTAGTCGATGGTCGTTCAAGTCGATGAGCAAGTCAATGGATAGCGATAAGAATAAGTTCAAGTGTTCACGATTGTAAAGACCACTCCACCCACCACCGCTCTTATATACCACCCCCGCAGCTCCACTACAATTGAAGCTGATTGAAAGGAAAACGCGTCGTCATCACCCCCCGCAAGAGCCGCAGCGCTGCATGATGTCACTGCGAAGGTCTGTGTGAAGTGAGCTCATGGATGGATGGATTGGGATGATGAGGGACAAAGGTGGAGTCGGTGATCGAGCGATGACGAGCGTGTTTGGGTGTGTTTGGAGGGGCCGTGGGAATGGTCTGGACTCTGGACTTCGCTGCAACTTCTGCTTCGCCCCAGTGTCGTCGTGAGATTTTGGTTACGTGAATGCGGGGGCTGTCACTGCAAACTGCAGCTCGCCAGCCCCCAAAGCAATATATTTGTTCCCCATCCACTTCTTCAACCACCACCACCTCCGGACCTGCGTCTCATGCTGCCTCCGAGGCCGTGCACTCCCTCCCCACCCACATGGAAGGAGCGACGACACCGGGCCTAAACGTCCCAGGCGCATTCCCGTCCTCGGTCCCTTCTGTGGGCATAGTCGCGTAGGACTTGGAGAGGGTGAAGGAAGGCGCGCAGGGGTTCTTGGAGAGTGCTGGTGAGACTGTGAAAGCGCATTTGCCAGATAGTGTTGGAGGGTATTTACGTATGTCTTCCTTCCTCCCTTCTTTCTTCCTTACTAACTTTTGTTATCTAGCTACTTCGTTAAAAGGAGGAACCAACACCACCTCCTTACCCTCCCAAGAATCCTCCTCCAACCCTAGCACACACACAGCCACCGGTCCCCTCCCCGGATCCACTGGCTCAAAGGGCGTAGCCATCCTGCCCGATGAATCGTCCCCCTCCCCCACAGGCCGTAACAACTCCCTCTTCGCAACAGGCCCCGCCCTCCCCACCGACGAAACCGGGCCCAACACCGTTCCCCAGACACACACCGCCACAGGTCCTCTCCCAGGACACGCAGGTGAAGGATGTGTAGCTGTCCTTCCGGACAAGAGGGCCCCTGGTGTAGGCGAGAAAGCGTTGGGCGTAGCTGGTGTCCTTGGGACTGCTGCTGTGAAAGCGGGTGTTAGCGTTGGTGAGAGTGCGTATGCGAACGCACCGAGTAAGGAGACGGTTGTGAACACCACTTTGAATGTTGCGGAGAGTGTCGCGCAGACTTTACCGTCTACGGAGCAGGTTATCAACACCACGGCTGGCGCTGCGAATACGGCTGGACAGTACCTCCCCTCCGCGGAACAGGTCAAATTGACTACGTATAATGCAGCGAGTACGGCGAGCGAGCAGGTTAGGAATACTGCGGCGAGTGCGATTTCGTATGTCCCGAGTACGGAGCAGGTTAAGAATACTGCGGGGGCGTATGTCCCGAGTGTGCCTAGTACGCAGGGTGTAAAGGAGACGGCGGTGGGCGCGGCGGAGAAGGTTGTTGATTATTTGCCGGAGAAGGTTAAGGAGTATTTGCGTGAGTTCTCTTTTCTTTGTCTGCTTTTCTTTTAGTTCTTGCTCTTGTCTTTGTTTTCGTGCTCCTCCTTTCGACTGTGTGCTACGTCGTCGTTGTTTGAGAGCACCTGCCCGCACTCTGCTTCGATATTTTCTATTCGTCTTTCCCATCGTCCTTCCATGTCGTTCGGTCCTTACCTCCTTCCTCGTCCTATATCCTCCCTACTTTACCTTCGATCCTTGCCTCCTCCCTCCCTTTTTTACCTCTCTTCTTTCATCCTTGCTTCTTCCTTCGTTCTTGCATCCTCCTTCCTCCCTTACGTCTCCTACACCCCCTGCTTCTTCCTTCGTCTTGTCGCTTCTTTCCTCACTTGCCTCTTCGTACTTCCTTACCCCCTACCCTCCTCCCTTACCTCTTCCCTCGTCCTTTCCCTCTTCGCTTCTCTCTTCTTCCCTCTCTCCCGTCATTCGACAAGTACTAACCCTCCTCTCCCAGCCGTAGGAGGATCCACAGCCTTACCCACCACCTCCCTCCCCTCGCACGAAACCGGTCAAAACACCTCCCCCCACTCTACCGGCGGAGTCGGCACTCTCCCAGGCCCACCAGGCGAGAAAGACGTCGCCGTTTTGCTAGACGAGAAACCCCAATCCACCACTTCATCCACCGCTCCCTCATCGTTCAAACCCACCTCCGGATTCCATGAATCAATGACTCTACCCTCTACCGAGGCAGGGCACAGCCCCACCACGCATACTGCCACTGGTCCTCTGCCTTCGGGGGAGGGTGTGGCGGTTTTACCGGGTACGAGGACGCATGAGATGGCGAATACGGGTGGACTTGCGGATCTGCATGGGGCGTCGCTTGCGCGATGGCCTGAGGAGACGAAGGTTGGGGAGTAAGGGAAATTGGCCCCGGGATTGTTTTTAGTTCGAGTTCGAATTCTGAAAAGTAAGGTTCTAGCGAAGATGGGCTAGTTGTTCTGTGAACGCTGTGCTATTAGTACATGTTCCCAACGTGTTCCGATATGAAATATTCATATTAGGTAAGTCCCTATTTCTAAGTAAATAACACTACTGCTACGAATGCCCTAGCCATTGAATTTACCTGCTAGCAATTGTGAGATGTACCATAAGCAGGTGGCGGTGCATTCGGCAAATCTATCGGGCCTGGAAGTTGAGTGTCGTGAGTGTGTGCATTGTACGCAGGAGGAACAGTGGTTTGTGCATGCTGTTCGGGTAATGGAAATATTTGATCATTCATATTCTCTACCGTACCACGGTTTATAATGCGGTTCGTGACTGGAGCTCGGTCCAAGGGTGTGAGTATAACATTCCGCTGATGCCTTCCACCAGTCACTATGATATTCCTCAACCACTGGGGGGCACAGATGATTGAAAGTAGTAGACTTACTTTTAAGCCTACGAGCCCTAATTACCAATGTCGCTAACAGCAGAACTATGGCCACTATTCCGATTATTCCTCCGAAACCTAATGACATGGCTATTTGGAATTCAGGCGAGGAAAGGGGATTTTGTTGGGTTTCTATTTGATCTCCGGCCTTTATATCATATGGTAACAGAAGTGCAGGCAGTGCAGGCGGCCTCTGAGCAACCCTGAGCACCCGAGCGTGAGAAAATTTTATTTACATATGGTAGAAAGTGCAAAGTGCTAATGTTTGACCAATGTACATAAACGTACTTCGTGAATTATGAATTCATATATGAAGACGGTGCGGCTGTAAGACGAGAAGCTGTTTAGTTAGTTCTCTACAAAAAAAATTGCGAGTGGTTGGCACGTCCGTTTAAATTTTGAACCGAGTCGCACTCACACCCATTTCAGGCGTTCTCACGATCTAGAATATCCGTTGGGCATCTGTTTCCAATCTGTTCCTACCAACTCTTTCTCAAATCTTTTAAATTTATGTTGCTAGCACATCGCACGAGAAGTGGTGTTATGTTGCAGCATTTACCTGCATGGTACGTGTTCGTTCATGCCCCGCATGATGAGCCCTTCCACGTTGGGCGCGATATCATGAGATCTCGCCCACGCTACCATGTGGTGGTCAGGTGGAAATGGATGATAGGCTAAGTATAAGTACTTCTAAACTCTCTCAGACAATGGTATAAGAGGTGATAAGGCAATTCTACACACATCTCATACTTACCATCAAATCCCCATGAGAAACACTTCATTCGTCGTCTTTGCGGTTGTCTTCGCTTTGCATACCGTGATATCTATGGGTTTGCCAACGGCTCAAGGTTAGAGACATTATACCCCATTTAAGAATGAATATTTACAATACCAGCTGGTACATGTGTGGAAGTTGATAGTGCCGGTTTGAAACCCCAACATTTACACTCCTTGAGATTTTCTAACAACCACTTAGACTCCAGTGAAATGGCTATATTCGGTGGTGAATGCACATAGACCTATAGACAGTAGTAGTAGTTGTGGTACACGAGCCCGGCCGTTATACTATCAGTTGGTCCATACCTTACCACTTGAGTACCTTATCTAAACACAATATATGACAGTATAATTGTCCTAATATTTGTAAAAGATGTTTATGTCAATTAAAAGCAGCCGATCAATACTTGAACCCCCGAGCCCCTTGTCGAACGAGAAGCTTGCTTGGGTAGTAAACTTCTCGACAAAGAAACATACGAGTGGTTGGCACGTTCCGTCCAACCTCCAATGTCCTAGTGAGGTCGCAAGAAGGTGAAAGGGGGGGATGCGGAACCAGTGTTGTACAGTTGCATGGATTTCCACGTGCGAACCACGAAATCCACGGGATGTGGACTAGTGCCATCAATCATGGATGTGGAAATACCGCATTTGGCTAAGGACGTGGATGGCTCAAGGATGGCTCGCCTTTCCTCAACCTTTCCTCGTAAATGCTTGCTCTATCCTTCGAAACGCACACGCGTTTCCTAGTACTAGTAAGATACATCTGCCCTCTACTCTTATGTATGCCCGTAGCACCATTACACTATGCATAACTAATGTTTCCTAAACTTAATATCTTGTTAATATCAATGAAATAATCGGACTCAACTTAGAGCTTGCGACGAGCATTATAGTCTCGTTCAAGCCTTGTTATCAAATTATGGCGGGCTCACTGGTATCCCAGATGGCGGTCGGTTAGAGCTAAAAGCTTCGGACACTGTTTGCTCGCATGACGGTGCGCAACAAATTCTGCTATACTTTGAAATATGAGAAGGCTGGTTAGTAAGTATATGCAATCAACTACAAATGTGTATTTTCAATGTTCCAGACATAAAGATTCAAAGAATTTACTGTATACAATGCTCAAGCAGTTTATAACTTCAACGGGTTCAGAAATTCAAACAAGTTGAAGTTACAACGATAGCGCCAACGAGTGGCAGGTAAGTACATGGTAACGTGAATGGTGCATTGGCGTAAGTATTATAATAGTAATATTATGTATAGCACCGCAAGGGCGACTAGTAATAAGTAGTAATCACTTAATCACTGTTGAAGTGCTTCACGCAAGCTTCACGTCGTTCACGAACCAAAAAGACTATTATTCGGTTCATTTATTTATACCGTGAGTCCGTGACGACATGTCTCTAACTTACTCTTATCGGGCCGGACGCCGTAGTGCTGATTACCCTGAATTTTTTCGTTCGCACACCACGTCCACGAACAGCCAGTGGACATCCACGAGGTTTTCCACGGTTCATGTGGCTAAGGAATCCATGTTCACCCACGAGCTTTACAACACTGTGCGGAACCTATATTCCCAGAACAATAGCTACGACATTTAAGTGGTAACTAAAGATAGGGTCGGATAGGTAATGACAGATGTATGTAATATGAAATGCGACCGTACGAATGAGAAACACGAGTTTTACAGTGCAGGCAAACTGCTTGCTCTACACCCTGTAACTAGGTAAACCACTACTCAGCTTCTTCTCAAGAAAGCCAGTCAATAGGTCCTGGTGGAGGTCACACTAATGATATTAGTAGGAGAGGTAAAGCTTGAGGAACCGGTGATCGTGGTAGTGGGCGAGGTAAGCTCGAGGAACCCGTAATAGTGGTACCGTGATAGTGGGTGAGGCACTCAAAGCTGGAGGAACAGCAAACCCTAATAGTAAAGGTGAAAGATGGTGTAACATTAGATGGTCCGCTTCCACAGCTAGTAGAGGTCAGGATGGGCCCACTGAAGAAAGTGGAGGAAGACACATCTACGCTGCTGGCGGACGGAATAGGTTGACCAAAGAAGTAGGAAGAATAACTCGCAAAACTTCATATTAACAGCTTGCCTGAAGTTCCTGGAGTGTCCTTGCCAGAGAATGAAGTCTTTACATAGCTAACCGTAGAGAAAAGCAAGATGGAAATAAGTAGAAATCATGAAGAAAGTGTGAAGATGATACGCACGTCTTGCGCACGTCGCACTGGGCTAGGCCAACTCCAAGATTACATGCTCCTGACTACGGCTGGACGGCGGAGATGTCCTCAGAGTCAACTGACGATAGGCAGCATCATGCGGGATTAGGAGAGGTCAAAGGATGCACTCCAGTCTCCAGGCTCCAAACGGCGTGGGTGGACTGGAGGGCGGAGGTTTGGGCCGTTTGGCGGAGGGTCCAAGTCAAGGTTCAAGTGTTGTCACTCGACGACGGTTGCTGTATTCTGGTATTTGGTAAGTACATTGCGTGTGTTTGGATTGGAGGATGTTGCCCTCACGGGCCTCACTGTTCTTGCACTCAAACTCGGATAGGCCCGCCTGACTCTTCACTTGTTATCATCCACGAAACCGACCGTAACTTGAACTCAAGCTTCAATAGCCCAGACCAACGCACATTCGTTTGCTTCTTACAGTGACACTCTCAAGACGCGCTTAAACACTGTACAATCGTCCAGTATTAAGTACAACGCGTACACCAGCGGCTGGCATGTGCGTTCCAGACTCAGTTTCGCTGAATCGACATCTTCAAGAGGGGCATGTAGTGTGATAGAGTCTATTAAAACTATAGCCAGCGAAGCGAAGGATGCATCGTGTGCATTTCTCCCGGTTCACTCTTTTGTTTTCACTGACCATCTTCAACTAGTCGCGTCACAAGGCACACCTCTTCCATTCAAACACACTGCTGCCAGTCCTTCACAGGGTTTTTCTGAAACCTGATATGTAGAATGTGTCTCAAGAACGTCAACTCCCACCCTTTTCACAAGGATCGCTCTTCCAAGGGACAGTTCCTCAACTAGGAAGGCTAGGAGTGCTTATGTATGTCTTCTCTCCTTTATTTTCTTGCTTTTCCGACATTCTTACGGCTGTAGAAAGCAGTACCATATCTGTGAACTCCTCTCATGGCATGTTTTCCTGTACTTATGCTCCTGAGGACCTTGTTCCTCCAAAGAAGATAGCTCGCGCAGTCTAACACGCACTTGGAGGAGGATCCGGAGAAATCTATGAGGGTGGGTTCCGTACGTTTCATGCTCTGGTATGTCTTGCTAGTCTATGGCACCACCCGCTTAGCTGACGGATTGTGCGGCAGTGAACATGAATCTTCCTCGTGTGTCATGAGACGGTAGAGGCGCGCTCACCCGCTGCATTGTCCTCCATTGTCCGACTGTGCTGAATGGAGGTGGAGCAGGCGCTATGGCAACGAGCCTCGTTCACTTTTCACAGACAAGCGCAAAATTATGTGGTGGACCTTTGACTGGAGCTGGTGCAGCAGGGGATTTACTCCGTCGAGCCTCGCACACTCCGCGCGCACCGTATCAACGAGAAGGACAGTGCACACAGATCAACGATACACTCATGTCCATGGTTGTCGGATTTCATCCCGCTCGTTAACTCTTTCCATCCCACCCCTCGCAGCCACCTCGGATCAAGGATAATGTTAGTGTTGAGACGAAATTGAGACGAAACGTTAGTAC
>JASFCZ010000356.1:0-10963 GCA_036937155.1 Cyathus pygmaeus
CAGAACTTGTTCCATGACTGGAGCATGCCTGAGCGGTAGTCCAACCCGTGGTTGTCGGCTGCTGTGAATGGGGCTGAGGAACCTAGAAAGGGGAGGGGGGTTAGTGAGGTTTAAAGGAAGGAGGGGAAAAGGGGGGAAGGAAATAGGGGGAGTGGGAAGTACGGAGGGAAAGGTGGGGAGAGGAAGTACGGGGGAGGGAATTCCGGGGAAGAAATTGGGGAAATGACGGAAGGAAGGTTGAAAGTAGGGAAAAGTAGCGGGAACCGACAACGGGATTTTTGGGAAGAAACGGAAACGGGGTGAAGAAAGAAAATCAACACGCACCACTACTCAACCCACTCTGCCCCGTAGCAGTACTATCCATAGTAATCACGAGCGCGCCATCGCGGGTCGTGACTTGTTGGGGGTCGTACCATTCCAGGTCGGCGGTCGCGCCGTACCAGATGTCAGCTGCTTCCCAGAAGGGGTCGTCGCCTGGGGAGGGGGGTTAGTGGAGTTTTTTGGGGAGGGAGGGGAGGGAGAGAGGGAAAAAAGGGTCGATGAGGAACAAAGAGCCGAGGGAGAAGAAAGAAGAAAGAAAGCAGAAGGAGGGGGGGAGAGAAAAGAGAGAGAAACGATCCAGCAAGATCGCCAACATCGCCTACATCGCACACATCGCCCGCACCAAGCACAAAACTCGTGCGATAGGCACCGTTTCCAACAACGAAGGAATGCAGGTCAAAACGAATAAAACGCCCGCTCCTCGTCTAGGAGGCAGGCGCTGCGATAAGCCGAATGATATCCGTCAGGCAACCACTTCCAACGCATCGCGAAAGCAAGTACGCCATTTCACGACCAACATATCGTACCACCATCTCCATCGCTCGCATCTCGCCATCCAAGGGATATCGAAACTACCTCCGCCACGGGACAAGTACAGAACGCAGAGAAAGAAGAAGTAAAACGCCAGCTTCGGAGTCTAGGGAGGCTGGCATTTTGGACGCTCGTAAGACGTGCAGGGCGGAGAATTCCTTTCTCTCCCCCCCATAGAATCAACGGGCACATGCGTGAAGGGATCGTAGCACGACGGCCCTCCGAGCTAGGGAAAGTGAAAACGCCCGCTATCACTCGTGATGCTCGGAGGGCAAACGTATAGCAAAGACAAGGAAGGGTGGAATGTCGTGAAGAGATCAGCACCATCGCCACCATCGCCCCCATCTCCCGCCATCGCCACCAATCCCTGCAAGGGAGTAGCAGGGCGCTGCGAAGCAAAATCCATCCGAAGGAAAGAAGAAATGCCCGCAGCCAACGATCCAAAGAGGCTCGCTATCGTTCGCCACGACCCTGGCTCATCGCACCCACAGCACTAGCAATTCCAGCATTTTCCAACGTCGTCCTCATCTCCCAACTCCCTGCATCATTCGCTTTCTCTCTTTCGTTCTCGCACAACCCCGCAAAATGCGTTGTCTCTCTCTGTCCTCTATCTCGCCTTCCAAAACTCTCTCTCGTTCTTTCTCCACTGCCCCCCACCACTCGCTAACGCTCGCAAATATAACCAAAACCCAGACTCACCAGGATAAAAACTCCGCCCATCAGTATTAAACTCGTCGGAGAACACAAGCTCGTATTCGTTCCCGTCGTAGCCCGTGCGGGATTTTGCGTCGTCTGGTGTTTCGGGGTCTATGAGTTCTGGCATTTGGAATCTGTGCGGGTTTTGTCAGTACGGGGAATGAAGGAGGAAGAGAGAAAAAGACAGGAAAAGAAGAGGGAAGGAAAGGGGGAGAGAAGAGGAAGAGGAAGAGGAAGAGAGGAGAGCAAACGAAGAATAGGGAGGGAGGAAGACGGAGAAAAAGAGGGAGAGGGAGGGAGAGAAGACAAGGAAGAGGGAAGAGGGAAAAGATAGAGAAAAGAGAGAGAGAGAAAGGAAACGGAGAAGGAGAAGCGGCAGAGGAAGACAGCGTCTCCCAAGAGCCCAAGAGAGAGCCCAGCGCCCTCCCCAGCTCGCCCCCAGAATCCTCCCTACAGTCGTCAAAACACAAAGAAAAACGACCTACAGCACCGGCGCCTGCCCCGTCCCATTAATCCTAATATTCCCATCAATCCTACTATTAACATCCCTATCCTTAAAATGCCTCCACATCGGATAAAACACAAAAAGCATCATCAGCGCCCCCACCAGCACCACCAGTAACCCCACATTCAGAACGCCCCTAATCGGGAACACCCTTCGTTGCTTATCCTTAGCCTTGGGATCGTGCAATTCATCCTCGTCGTCTAAGGGACCGTCGTCCTCGAGGGGGTCGTAGGCGTATGCTACGTATCCTCGGGTGGAGGGGAGGCCGGAGGGGTATTTCGAGTCGCTGTAGGATGCGATGCTGGATGTGGTGCTTAGGATGCTGTCTCGGCCGCCGGGGGCGAATGAGAGACGGGGCGGGAGGAGGGCGGAGTCTCGGGTGTGCGGGTCGTCTGCTAGACGGTAGAGGAGCATGCTCCCTCTGTTCCCTGGTTCGAAGTCCCCCATTCCCATTGGTGGGGGAGTGTATAAGGGGGCGGTGGAGGAATGGGTGAATCGGGAGGAAGAATGTGAGGCTAGGAGGTGGTGGGTGCTTGCGCGCGAGGCGGGACGGCTGTTGAATGGTGTCTGCACCCCACCCGCTCCTGCGGCAGGAGCAGCACCAGGAGGCAACCCATACGTCGAGCTCGGATTCAGAGGGCTGCTCCTCGTTCGTTGCCCCTGTGCGCGGGGCGTAGCACCGCCGGTAAAATCGGGAACAGACGGGGAGGGGAGGAGGCGGGCGTCTTCGTGTGGGCCTTCGTGTGGGCCGGGCGAGGACGGTGTGAAGTGCAGAGGTGCGCCTGAGATGTGTGAGGTGTAGGAGGGGTGGTCTGGTTCGTCCGAGGAGGGGGGGCTGGGTGTGTTTGAGGAGGGCATGCTTGCTGCTTGTCGTCCTTGGTGTTGTGTAACCTTGCCAGGTGGGTGGGTTCAGGGGTCCTACGATCCAACACAAACGTCTACGTCTCTACTCAGCGGAAAGAGGGAATCGGCGGCGTCGACGGCGGGAAGGGAGGAAGGGAGGGACAGAACAGACAACGACAGCGACGAGGGAAGAGGGAAGAAGACACACACGATTGGCACTGATGCCAGCCACTGTCAACGGCCATTCGTTTCCCTCGCTCAATACATTACCCAATTACGTAATCGCCGTAAAAATACGCGTGGGAATGGCTTCGGGACGCTGATTCGTCGGCATCTGTGCCAGTTCCAGTGATGTGAGCACGGGGTGTGAGGGTGGGGTTGGATGCCCGCCGTGTACTGTTACTAGGTATGGTAGGCTATGAATAGGATGTATAGGATGTTACATTGCGTATTGCGTATGGAGGGGAGGAGGGATGGAGGAGGAGGACACGAAGAACACAAAGGGCCGGGGGACCCAGACAGCCGCGCCCGCGCTCACTTGCGCCCGTAGTCTATATTAACGCCCACCTAAGCCCTTATGTACGACCCTCGAGGAGGAGGGGAGGGGATGCTGCATACCCTGTGTCTACCTCATACATCCTCCCGACGGACCCCACCTTCCCTCACCACACACACCCTCCGACCATTGCGACACGCCATCTCAATCACTATCAGTATCACGCATGACAACGCCCTGCCTCAGTGCCTCCTAACCAAGTTCGTAGTGACGTCTACAGTGAAATTCAAATTTCTCAGGTAGAGATAAGTAAGTGATACACGACACATCTATGACGACACCGTATGTTTGTTTTCTGCAAGCGAAACTCAAGTGTACAAAGTCTGGGCATTGCGCGCTGACGGCGAGCGGCGCGCTGGCGCGTCTGCCTCAAAGGCTTTCATCACCGCACCCCACCGTCAATGTTCAGGTCAATGTCAAATGTTACTTTACATTTGGCTTGACACCTCTACATCGCAATGTTCCACTAGGCAATGTTCCTCTATCTATACTTACCCTCGCGCAGCACATTATGCACCTTCTTCGAACACTTCGAACTTTCCCACCCCACGGAGTCCGGCTCCCTTCACGCGCACGCAGTGTCGCACCGGGGCTCGGAAACAACTCGGAACACCATGTGCCGCTGCCGATCAATCGAGGTGTTGAGGTGCTGCCTCGAGGCGGGGCTTGGGCGGGCTTCAGCGGGTGATAAGGTAGATGAGAATTTAATGATTTACATGAGGATCCCCTTCTTCGTCGTTGCTTTACTTGGAGGAATACGCTTTTTAACTGAGATTGCATTTTTACACTATGCCTAGCGTCGATCCCTGCCCAGCGGCGTGCGCGCAAGATGCGAGCATCGAGGGACGCCAAAGGGACGCTCTATCGACGACAAATCGACGACGGCTTCGACAAGGCAATGCTTCGAGTTCCCATGTGTTACAAAAATCTAAACGCCACCACTCGCTTTCCTCTCCTTATCTCAACATGCAATTCAAGCTTCTTCGCTATGCACTTACTTACTTATCACTAGCACTTACTATCACTTACTTATCACCAGCACTTATCACTTATCTACCCATGCATCTACGAAGACCTTTCAAGCTCGAAGCCTGTCTACATAGATTACACTATCGGGAAGATCATCATGTTCATTCAATACTTACATCTTCATTCTGATAGTCACCGTTCCGGAATCCCAGGACACACGTCGAAGGTTGGAGGAAGGCCTCGTTACATCCCATATTCAAAAGTCTATTCCCGTCCCATCCCATCCATCTCGGACTAAGTCCTCCCAATTGGTCCCTCGTCTTCTCCGAGTCATCCACTCACCCAAGTTCTGTCTTCGTTCATTCTGCTTAAACGCAGATCGAAAAACCGACGAAAGCTTTCACATTATAATCCCTCTTCATCGCCCATATACCCGAATACCCACATCAAGTACCACCTCACGCAATATTCACTTCAAATCTTCAAACATCCACACGCCCAGCTAAACATCTATTTCTATCCCTCACATCCCGATGGTTTTCACATTAACTCCACAAACGGTGTATTCAAAAGTCTATTTCCACACGAGGGTTCGAATTCTGATATGTTTTCCCCGGAGTTCCAACATTCACCCCTGACCTCTCGAGATAAGTAAGCCTATTCGTCCAAGTAACTATCGCACTTCCTCGTTTACTCGCTGACATACTTACAGTGCAAAGTTCAAACGCCCAGACGCGACTCGGAAGCTATCCCATCCTTCGTCCCGATGTTTTCAGCTCAAACGTCCAGTGTTCACATTAACTCCACCAATACCTCGAACATCCTCAAAGGAAGTCTATTTCCGCACCAGGCTTCTAACATGTTTTCTCGGAAGTTCCTGGGCCTTTTCTATCCATACCGCGAAGAGCTTTCATCTTATCTCTCTCTTCACAGTGATATGTTTGTTTTTATATTCTCCCCTGCCTCCCCCGCCTCCGACGGAGCAAGGTTCCTTGATACTTGATACTTGACCTCTACTTAATCTATTTCCATCCCATTCACAGACACATCTCGCCTTCCTCTGGACCCTTCTCATCGCGTCAAGTGTCCATATCAACTGCCCCATCGGCTTCCCAGGTATATAAAAATACTATAAATAGAGGTTGTACTTACTCGATGTTGCGCAGCAACATATCATTTCCACATCTGTACTTTATAGGTTGTTTTGAGACATTGTAGATTCTAACGAACCTTGAAGTTCACCGCAAAGGCCAAAAAAAATTGTTTTGCCCACCTTCAAGTCATGAGTGATAGTACCGAGCGTACCAAGTGTGTTCTAAGCGGATCGAACGCCCCACAGTGAGCTTTTTCGATGATAGTACACGCTCAGCTATATGTTCGTTGTGAGAGTTGATTGTATAGGTTAGGTTATTACTGTATCTTGTGCGTCCCATACGCATATAATCGTTTATAGGACCCCATCCTCGTATGATACAACTGTAAAATAACTCGCTACACTAGTAAAAGTAAATCCCAAAAAAGATATTAGCGGAAGTAATATACTTACTTAGTAGGGCTGAACGTCCCGTCCGACGGAATTCGAACACCGTGCATGTCAACTACGTAGTTGTAAACATTGATACGTGCTCAGCTATATGTGTTCGTTGTTAGGATGTGCGAAAGTCAATGATATAGCTACGCTCAGGCATTCTTACGAAAAATGTTATTTGAAGCGACGGATTCGAACATCACGCAAGTAATTTTATGTGCACCGCGGAATTACGCGCTCAGCAATGGATGTTCGCTGTTGGGGATATGCGAAAGTTGGTGATAACGGGCTGAACTCAGACTTTCGCACTAAGGTCATAGTCCTCCTCAAGTCCTTATCCTCATACATATTTCGCGTGTCCCACTCTCTACGGTACATTATAGAAGTCGCCATCGAGATAATCCAGTATTGCCTCGATGATGTCTAACTGGATGTATCGGGGTTCGTGACCATGCAGGACATTTTTCTGAGATGATTGAGATCAACAAGAGTGGTCAGTGGTACGGGTGTATATGTGAGAAACGTAGTTAAACGTATTAATCATGCTTACCCTAAGTCAAATATATATAATGGAATCAGAAGGCCAGTGCGAAAGCGAATGGAAAAGAGTTACAGTGTTATTGTGGTTGATTAGTGGCTAAAGCAACTTAGCAAGCCTTAATTGCCTTATTAGTGATTCTAAAGCGTGGGAAGTTCTGGCCCTTCTGCACATATAACATCGGCCCGCGACTTTCGTTCAAAACGTTCAAAATTTTGAAACTTCCAAACTTCAGCTTCAACATTCAATGTTCAATCTCATTCTTACTCTTTTAACTTGCTTTTATGTTCGACATTCTGACTCTAACCTTGACTATCTGTATTTCTGCTTCTGCTGTATCTAATCCAAAACACAGTCCGCTCCGACTCCGCTGCGTTCTTAGCGGACTGAGCTTCGGAGCGGAGGGCATTTTATCCCCTAGCAACCTGTTTATTCGACTTTAGAGCATGGTTAGGAAAGTTTCTGCGAGAGGGAGGAACGAGAGGGAAAAGCATACCGCTCCTTCGAGGCTGGGCCTTGCGCGGACCTCGTATGTGTATCCTCTGCTGAGTACGCGGACGACGGGGGCGCGTACAGTTAGACCTCTGGGTTTGAGGACGCGGGTGGCTGTGAGCATTGTCATTGGGATATGCTGATCGACGGCGAGGATGGTGAGGATGATGCCGGTGAATGGCAGGAGAGAAAGGAATTCGACGTCACTAGGTCTACGCGCGGCCAGCGACTTTCAAATTTGGAAGTTCAAAACCGTAACGTTCAGACTTCTACGTCACTTGTCAACGTTAAACGGTTCCACCTCATCCTTACTCTTTTACTGTAAGTTTAACTCGTTGTGTTCAACATTCTGACTGTAGGTGGACAACGATTTAGCTGAAACGAACGCCTGGGTCGATGCTCGCGATCTAGCTGATGCACATGTTACCTGCACTCAAGAAAGATGAAGGCTCTGGAGAAAGAATAATAATTCATGCAGGTAAGTCTTACCAACTTACTTATTTATTTACCTTTAGATTCTAACGGAAAGGTAATATGTACTAGCACATGCTTCTTGGCAACAATGGAGTGAATAACCCTTCTTTCTCTGATATCACGACGGCGTTAACGGAACGGATTTTAGTCAACGCGTTCACTGCAGTCCAATCCTCGGTATCACTAGCTCATCCATTGCCACGAGGCAATCCAGATGTTCAACCAAGATATCTCGACATGTACGATACGAGTAAGGAAGCACGTATTTTGGGTACGAAATTCAGGGATATTCAAGAGACGGCGAGGAATACTTTGGAAGTTATTTCGAAGAAAGGTTGGTAGTAACGCTCGAGATTTTAATCAAGGTCGAAAAGTTGCAGCTCAATGTACTGGATCGGACAGTTACTTTCGCTATAAAGTATTGGTTCTAACCACTGTTTTTGTTATCGGCCCGATGGTCGAGGCGAACTGCCATGGTATCGGCACATAACATCACGGCGTCAAGAACACCTTTGCAAACCATCTCCGACGCGGTTCTTTTGCTTGATTTCTTGCCTCCTTCGACTTACTAACCAGCATCCGAGCATGGCTGATGACAAATGGTGAGAAAGATGTCTAATTCGTTATCGATTTGTCGGGCACAAGTACGTTGCTGATTGCTAATTGCTAAACTTCAAGCAATTTATAAGCGATCCATATCGCGATACTTACCAATACTGAGCGTCCCACATATATATTGCGAGAGCCTCCTTGTTTCGAGACAGACATTACATTTCCCGAGCCCAGTCGACATTATGCCAGCTATCCATCCAGGTGCTAAAGTTCTCGTTACGGGTGCCAATGGCTTCCTTGCTATGTGGATCATACAGAGACTGCTTGAACGTGGCTACTCTGTCCGCGGAACCGTTCGCACAACAAGGAAGGAAGGACATCTGAAAAAGCACTTTGAAAGTTATGGTGCCCGTTTTAAACTTGCGATAGTGTCAGATATTACTGAGGTGCGTAACATTGATCTTATATATTATTTTCTTTCGGAAACGTTGTCTTATGTTTTCGTAGGATGGAGCATTTGACAAATGCTTAGCTGGAGTTTCAGGTATCCTTCATGTTGCTACGCCCATGGTCGACAGTGAAGATCCGGAAGGTAGGGCAGCTGATAAGTATTCTCGCATTCGGTTCTTACAAACTGCCCATAGATTTTATCAAACCTGCAGTCGGCGGTACCTTAGGTATTATGAAAAGTGCTCTTAACGCGTATGTTTGTAGGAAACTGGGTTTATTTCATGCACTGACAAGCTGCTTTGAATGTAGGCCTGATGTAAAGAGAATCATATACACATCAACAATTGGTACAGTCTTTACTCCGGGATTGGAAAACACCACATTTTCGGAGAAGGACTGGAACGATGTGGCAGTGAAAGTTGTTAAAGAGCAAGGATTCAAAGCCCCTCATCAGACAAAGTATTTTGCTTCCAAGGTGATAGCTGAACGAGGTAAGGGGGGAAGTTTAGTACATATCCTTGCCTACTGATATGTACTGTCGGGATATTTAGCCGCTTGGGACTTCTATGGGAAACACAAGGATACCTCACCCTATGATTTTGTAGCCATTAACGCTCCTTGGGTGAGTTGTACAACTATAGTATGGCATTTATATCGATTGCGAGGCTTATGCACGCTTTCACTGTTAGATGTTCGGCGTAAGCACGCTGTCAGCATGATGTAGAAACATTGGTTCAACTCATTTCTATTTACAGCCTCCAATTCACGAGCTTGGAAATGAACCGTCTTCTCTTGGAATTTCACTTGTTATTCTGTATGAGATGTGTATCGGAAAACCTGATGTTCCTCGAGACGACATGATAACTGAAGCGATCGCCTGGGCAGATGTTCGCGATGCAGCTGACGCACATGTCACTGCACTGGAGAAAGATGGAGCTGCAGGAGAGAGAATTTTAGTTGCTGCGCGTAAGTCTCCAGCACATAACTGTCCTAAAAGCTTAGGTATTCTAACTGGACGGAATATCCGTTAGGTCATGATTCGTGGCAACAATGGAGTGAGTGTACTTCAAACTGGTTTCATACTGTCGCCTCTGACTGATGAGTGGTGTGCCTTACAGTTAATACTTTCCATGAAGTCCAGTCCTCCGTATCCCTAGCTCATCCATTACCTCGTGGGAGGCCAGATCTTCCTACAAAATATCTCGACATGTATGATACGAGCAAGGAGGCTCGTATATTGGGTACAAAATTTAGAGACATGCATGAAACTAGTAAAGATATCCTGGAAGTCGTTTCTAGAAAGGGTTGGTAGTTGACAAGATGAAGGACATATCGTATCTAATTCAGAATTGCTCGGACTGTTCAGCTATCTCTGTCTTAAAGCTTTTCGTAACTGAACTGATATGTACCTACAGCATAGAAAAAATACATACTGCACGTCCCAAAAAGTATACTTCATGCATGCTACACTGGCATGTGAGAGCACCCACTTGCACCAACAAACCTGAATTTCTCAGACCGTTCAGCAATCTCACCGTCCCAAAGCTTTCGAATAAATGAATTAAATCATAATGTAGCCTCCGTATCGATTCCTTGCACCTGAAAATATCAAAACATTTCTAGAAGATAATCATAATCGCCACTTGTAATTAATTAATTTGTGAGAGCGGTATTCGAACGGACTCGGACTAGTAGCAGCAGGAGTACGGCAGTACTTCATACTGTTCACCAATCTCACCGTTGTAAACCTTTCACAAACATTTTGATGTAACCCGTTCACTTCTGCGTTAGGAAGAATAATTGAACATATGTAAAGGACTGCGAGCACTTTACGATGTTGATAACGCGCTCGGACTGATCAGCCATACACCCAGTCATTACATGAATAAGGTGGGATGTAATTCCGGCACAGAGTCCAGAATAGCAAAAATCATAAATACAAATAATCCAGCAATGTGAGACCGGCATTCGAAACCAGGAATGACAGTTCTCAAGTTCGGACTTGGACTGGTCAGCCATCTCACCTCCCTACAATCATGTTCACAATCCCACGTTCACGCCCAAAAAACCTTTTCACCATCCCAAACAACGCGAAACAAAAACCTAACTGGATTGTAATCGTCACCTGAGCGATTCGAACACTCGCGGGCAAAGCCCAACCGCTTAATTAATGAAACCATGCTAATAGCAGGCGATCCCGTTAACCACTCCGGCAAAGTGACGTTCCGTTCTAGGGTAGTATGATATCGTGTCTGAGATGGGAAGGATGAGGGGAAGGAGGGGAAGGAGGAGGGTGGGAGAGAGTGGGAAAAGAAGTTACGTAAGTTGATCGGCGACGCCGCACGCGACGTTGACCTGTCTTCGTCTTCGACATCGACCTCGACGTCTGCGTTGGACTTGGGAAAAACGAGACTTATACCCCCTTGAGTCTTGGTGAGCCTTTTGTTTTCTTTTGATTAGAAGGGGGCTGACCGTGATATCGATGGTGTTTAGAAGTTCTGTCTCTTC
>JASFCZ010000357.1:0-10944 GCA_036937155.1 Cyathus pygmaeus
TCTTAGCGGACTCTGGGTGGACTCCGGGTAGTTTACCCGGACTCTGCCAGATTCCGTGGGTGAGTGTAATGACCTCGCTCTTGCATTCTTTTTGCATGATTCCTTTATAAAACAGTGATTGTGTCATGGCGGATAGTCGTGCCCCATTCACTTTAAGTTCCTTGGGGATGGATAGGTTAACGGGTGTGGTTTCTAGCATACGTGCTCCAATTCCTGCTAGTCTGTCAGCTTCGTCATTTCCTTTGATGCCACTGTGACCTTTAACTTTGGTGAGTATTGTTCCGGCCTGTCGTGAGCATATTTGGGCAATGACAGGTTCTAGTATTTTAGCCTATCCAGCCTTGGTCTTCTGCCTTTTTTTGTGATCTGGTAAGCATGTCTATGTTATTTTTGGAGTCAGTTCTAATTTCGAGTGGTTCATTATAGGGGATTATTTGGAGTGGACATAGGATTCCTACACCTTCAGTTGCATTTATTTCTTGTGGAAGAGATGGGGGTATGTGAACAGATTCATTGCATTCATTATCATCTCCAAAGTAGATTCCTGCCCCTGCTGATGCATTGTAGTCACTGTTATTGAGACAGGAGCTGTCTGTGTGTACTATGTGTATGTCATGGTGTGGTGGTGGGTTGTATTCAGTTTGGGAGGGGTTGTGTGTTTCGTCATCTGGGTTTGTGAAGATATGGAAGCAATCTCTCAGTTCAGTCTCTATAATTTCATGTTTCATTGTTGCTGTGAGGTCAGGTGTGTTGTTGTCCTCATCAACTATGTCTGGCAGTGGAATAGCATTGACGACAGGTTTCCATTTAGGTTGGAGATAGTTCAGGAGTCTCGGAGCTGTTCGTATACAAGAGCTTGGGAAGGGGCATTGTTCAAGTTGTGCGCAGGTGTAAGCAATCACTAACAATAAACAACAACAAATAATGCTGAAGTAATATCGCCAAGATCACACTATAACTCTCAACAGGAATGGGATTGAGGATGAGACACTATATTGCTAGTAAGAATATACAAGCTCAAGATTGAGGTATAACCGTAAATACTGAAGTCCTTATATACTACTTTATACTACCCTATACCCTATATTAGAATGTCCATGAGGAAAACATGTGTCTACTGTGTGACTGTGCATTACCAATGCATAGTCAGTCCGTAGTCGCCTTAAGGATACTGCATGGTGCTTAGATAATATTAGTCAGGTAATCAGGAGTGGTTGGATCCTGACAGCAGGTTATGCATGCCTGAGTTTCATGTATTATTTCAGCACCATGCATGATTAGGTTAGTGGTGTCTTCGACTGTTCTGATTTGGTGTGTGGTTTTGAGACACTCAGGGCGTGCTCCATTGTTAGGTGCATTGCTTTTTGGGATATGGCCTATGTGGTGCCAGATTGGCATTTCAGCTTTGACTGCTTCGAAGACTGCAAGCGGTGAGAGTGTTACCCCTCGGATTTCACTGGTTTGTAACATTCTTTGGAGGCTAGATGGTAGGTTACTAGTGCGTTTTCTTGGTTTCCAGGTCTGTAGGAAGCAGTTTACTGCTACTTCTGGGTTGCTGACTTTGTGAATTAGTGGTATGTCTTTTGCAATGAGTTGGTCCGCTACATATGCCCATTTTGGTCGGTCCAGTCCAAAGTTTAGGTAGCGTTGGACTTTCCTTAAGTCGATTGCTTCATTGCGTTTTGCTATGTTGAGTATTTGTTTTCCTTCTTCATGAAGTGGGTCACTCATGTAAGTTGATGAGACAGATGGGACATGTCCATCCCAGACAAATTTGGAGATGAGTTTCTGTAGTAGTTGTATAGTTTCAGTCGGCACGTTTTGGACAGCTGTGCGGTACTGTGTACGGCCTCCGATTTCTAATTGTATTATATGTCTTTTGCCTTCTAGTGTGGGTCTTGTGTTGGCCCATGCTGCTAGTCTCACCTCACATTTTTCTAGTGTGGGGGACCATATGCTCATTTTCATCTACTCCATTCCCTATGAAAGCACCTAGTGCTCGAACAGGTTCACCATCTTTAGCTATTTTTATATTTTCGGGGAGTGGTTGGTGGTCAGGGTGTTGTCTATGGTTGATAGTTACTTCTTTTCGGTGGTTGAGTGAACCTACAGGTATGATTTCGGTCTTTCCCTGGTTGAACTTAGCTTCTGATGCAATGCACCATGTGAGTAGTATGGTAAACAGTTCATTGGGGTCATCAGTTTCTGATAGATAGACTGTGGTATCATCTGCAAAGAGGCTGGTGATTATTTTCTCTGCATATCCTGGGATATTGAATCCTTTTAGGTTGCTTTGCCTCAGCATGGTGGCTAGTGGTTCAATTGCTAGATCAAAGAAGGAGCAGGACATTGCATCCCCTTGTCGAGCTCCTCTGGAAATGGTGAATGGTCTGCTTAGCATCCCATTAATCATGACAGCAGTGGTAGCATTGGAGTAAAGAGTTTGTATTAGGCTGATAAAGCTCGCAGGAAAGCCAAAGCATTCTAACACTTTCCAGAGATAATTGTGTCATATTTTGTCATAGGCTTTTTCTTGGTCGAGGAAAACTAGCATGCCGTTATTTTCTTCTAGCTCACACCAACTTATCATATTTTTCATGAGTTCTATCTGGTCTTCAATGTGTCTTCCTTTTAGGAAGCCAGCTTGGTCTTTGTGTATAAGACTAAGTACAGGCTGTGCTAAGCAGTTTGTGATTACCCGGGTGAATAATTTATAGTCTGTGTTGAGTACAGTTATTGGGTGGTAGTTTGCTATGTCTGCCTTATCATTTTTCTTATATATTGGGCACATCCAACCTTCATTGAAGTCAGTGGTTGGATCTAGACCTTCTATATGGATTGAGTTAAAAACTGTTTCCAGTATTTTTGTGATATCAAAAGCGGGTTCATCATTTTCGAGTTCTTTGTCTGTAAGTGTTATTAGTAGCTTCCATAATTCACATGGTATACCGTCTAAGCCAGCTGCTTTTCCTAGGGCTGAATCGTCAATGGCTTGTCTGATCTCAAGATTGGTGAGTGGTGAGCTAAGCATGGTCGCATCATCTACTGAGAGTCTTTTATCTATGTGCGAGAGAACAGTGGCTAGAGCCTCTGTACGGGTTGCATGTTCTTCTGGGTTAGATGGGTTTCCCTCATCTTGGAGGGAGGAGTGATGTTCCCTGGCAATTTCAGCCATTTCTTCGGTGGTATGGACAAGTTTAGCTGGGATACTTTTGTTATTGTGGAGGGAGTAGAAGATGTCTCGTGTTTTGCAGGGCTTGGTAGAGCTCATCCAGGTTTTGCCTATAATTTCATTTTCGAATTTAGCTTTCACATGTACATTGTAGCGGTGTGAATTGTGTTGTTGTACATGAAGATTTTTAAGGTCGGACTCAAGTTCAGCGGATAGGAGGGATTTCTCATCTTGAGGTATGTGCTTGTTTTTTAGGACAGATTTTAGGGTGCTCGCTTTTTTGTTCATGGTCTGACGGATTGCTGGGATTTTGGATTTACAGTGATTACATCTGGTAGTTGTGAGTTTTATTTTATACTGGTGGTAGACAGTCTGTGGGCTCTCTGGTTTATCCGGGTGCGATGCAGCTATAATTTTATTGTGGAATTCTGCGGTGGTCTCGTGAATTAGTTTGATGACTTCGGTGGATTCTAGGGCATAGCTGGGAATTGCCCAGTGCCCTGTGCCGATGTTGGGGGAGGTACCATCATAGACTTGGACTTGTATAAGTTTATGATCAGCAGTGGGAATACCGCTGTGGTATATTTTCCAGTTGTTACATTGTTGCAGGAGGTGTTGGGTAAGGTATATTCGGTCTAGACAAGATTGGGAACCCGAGTGTGATGGTTGGATATATGTGTAGGCTAGTTCTTCTGGGTGATCATGTCTCCAGCCATCTTGAAGTTTGAAATGGGATCTAACATGTCGCATTGCTTCAATGCATGTTGCATTATCAGTATGTGCTGGGAGGCGGTTGGTGCTATCTTCGACGAGATTAAAGTCTCCAAGCATTATATCAGGTGGGGGAATGTGATTGGTAGCAAATTTGTTTCTTATTTCAGTCCAGAATGTTTTAATGTCACTTTCTATGTTTTGGTGAGTATATGTTCAGTATCCAAAGGCATTCATGTGATGTTTTCCATGGGATTGTGAGGAGTATTGCTCGTCCAAATATAATTTCAATAAGTTCTGCTTCAGTCCAAGCTGTTTTTACTTTGCTGAGAACAAAGGCCACACCTGCTGCATTAGTGTTTTTGGGATCAATGGAGTGGATGATGTGGATTTGCTTATCATGTATATGGTTAAGGGTGGCTAGTGATTCGTCAGTGAGGTGAGTTTCTTGAACAGCTAGTATTCCAATATTTTGTTCTCGCATTACTTGGTTGATATGTTTCCATTTGTGTGAAGTGGCATTTGAGCCTCCACCACGTATATTTAAGGAGCCGAGAGTTAGATTTGATTTAAGTTTCTTTTTGCCTAGGTTGAGCGGTGGTGGTGTGGCTGTTGGTGGGGTGTTGGTGGGATTGGTATGATGTGTTTCCTCGTAGTAGGATGTCTCTGTCTGGAGTGCCATGGTCTGTGGCTGGCTATTCTGGCCTGTATATAAATGAGAACCGTGTCCTATCTCCGCGTGTTCCTCATTGGGGAATCCGGCAGCAGATGAGCCTTCTCCCCCTCCGAACATTTGGAGGATGTTACCAATTACCATATCACCAAAGTTAATGGGGGGTTCTCAGGGGGGAAACGTAGCTGAGTACACACACTGCCTTGACAGCTATTATGGCAGGGGGAGTCCTTCCAGGACATACCTCGGCAGACTATGTCGGTGTCACTCGCATTCACCTCGCAGTTCTAGGACACTGAGAGAATTCTGAAAGTGACAAATCAACTTAAGCAACTAAGCACGACTCAGGCCTGAGACCTAAATAGGTCGCCGTTTTTTTGGGTTGGGTTGGGTCAGTGGTGATCGTGTCGTGAGATAGAGAGCTTTCCTGTCCTCAGAGAGTCAGTAAATTGGGCAATCTATCTCACTGATGTTGTAGAGGTGGTAAAGGTTCCCTAGGAAAACTTCTACCATAATGTACTCATCGTGTGGCAATTGTAGAAATTTTAGTGTGGGGCAGGCTTTAGGTATGGAATGAGGATCGTGTATAATCGAGGTTGCATATGATAGAAGTACATGCCAGTGCGAGTAATGACAGTATATATATGGTATGAGTAACGACGGGATAGTATGTAGTGGAGCATATGGTTTATGTAGATGAGCAGATAGTTGTAACATACGACGAGACTCTGAAGTGGCAATGGTTAGAAGCAGCCAGAGTTGAATCTGTTTCCCTGGTAGTTGGATGGGCCGGCATGGTTGGAGTAGGGGTGGGAAGGTGGAATGCCGAGAGGAGGAGGGAGGTTACAGGGGCCGGAGTGAGGAGGAGGAGGGGGAGGGCCAGGCGCAGGGTGGTTGTTGTTGTCTAACGGGTAGTCTAACGGGTTTTTGTCATTGAAACCTGGGAGCTGGGGGAATTTACAGAGGTGGGTGGGTTGATCTATGCCCTTGCAATGGCCACATCGGAACCTGGATTGGTTTCTGTTGATGGTCCCGGTCCAGCATCGCCCTTTATACTTGAGATCGTGGAGCATCGGGATGTAGGTTTCCCAGTGTAGATTGAGACGTCATTCGTGATCGGCTGGATGTAGACGTACCAGTGGAGGTGCTTACCCTTCCTGTTGTCTACTGTATCGAAGTGCATGATGTTCATTGTGTCCAGGATAAATTTCAGATGGTATTCCACAGGCACACCGGCGAGCCCTGGATGGTCGGCGTGAGCGGCGAGGAACTGGAGGAAGTCATAGAAGGTGCTGATGGCTGTGTGGATGCAATCGAGGACCTCGTTGCGGAGGGTAGCAGTGAGTATAGTGTTGACTTCCAAATGGAAGGCAAAGTGACAGATGAGGAGTTCAGGCGGTTCAATGTGGATGGATCCATTGTCAGTGTTAATGAGCTTGGTTTTGATAAGCTTCTCAATGGCTTGCTGATCGTCGCTGACAACTAGGATCGGGTGGACTCCTTTGAATTTATCCCCAAAAGGTACTGCACAGATGGCGGGGATGACATCAAAGTCACCTCTGGGACCCAGGTTAAGGTGGATAGCCTCGAGGACGAGTTCGGTCTTGTTGATGATGAAGGGGTCGTGTGTGGCAGCTTTGTCATTCGCAATTGCAACCCATGCATGGGGTCTCTTGAAGTGAAGTTCCCAGGTTTCCAAGGACTCAGGGTTGACTTGGTGGAACCATTAGTATGCATCCGCTCCTTTGATGTCAGGAATGGTGAGGGTGGTCTGAGGCTCGGGATCGGGGGCAACAGGGGAGGGGATGGGGGTGGGTTTGTTTAGGGCAGGAATGGCAAGCTTGGCCCTAGCTCTGCGAGGGGGGGCCATGTCCTTTGCTGACTGAGCAGGCGGACTGTTGTCAGCCGTGTTGGCTGCTGCCTGGATGATGGGCTGTTTGTGATGGATGGGGATGGGTATAGGAGTGCACCCGTCAGTGGATGTGTCAGAGCTGGAGTCAGTGTTAGTCAGGATAGATGATAGTTATAGAGTAGGTACGTACTCCTTTCCTTGTCCCTTTGCCACAGCACGCTTTGCCGCCTGAGTATCGCTATTGACGATCATGTCGTTCTGGTCGTTCTGGGGGTGCTCCTTACGCTTGACGTGGAGGAGGCTGGCTGGGTGAATGTCACCAGTAGCGGGTTTGTTGGCAGTGTCTGTGGTGACAGGGGGGGGGGAGAGTGTTCCCAGTCAACCAAGCCTGTTGGACGGGCTGAGCAATGGTCCCGGTTGTGGCGACAGTGGGAGGGGGTTGGTTAGCATCCTCCTCGTGGCTGGCTAGTGCAGCAAAGGCATTGGCAGAGGCTTTGGGTTGGGGGTGCATGGTGGTGAAGGCTGGTGATAGCGGGGGGATACAGTCGATGTAGAGCATGTATTATATGGGTCTGCGGATAGGGAGTGTGCGATGGGTTGGGGGGGTTTATATACATTGTCGGCTACGGAGGTTCTTTGTGTTTAGTACGCGGTTAGTCGCCAGCTTGTATCATGAAAGGGGGATTTTCGCAGGGAGGATGAATGGAATGAAAGGGAGGGTTATAAAGCAGCGTGCATCATTGGATTTGGGACAAAGGGATTGAAGTGAACAAAGGTGCATCGTGGTGTCGATGGTTGAAAGTGAGTTGCTGTCTCAGTAAAGTGATGTGCCACCGTGTATTGGCGGTGGGCAGTGAGCAGGCTGAGAGATGTGTTATTTCGCGTTGTCAGATGATGTTGGTGAGTTGGTGAGGGTAGTGGGAGATAGACTGAGTGGGTATTAGGTACGAGTGTCGAGCTGAATCTAGGATTGGGTTGATAGTGCCACTGGTTGTGGACAATGCCTGTCAGGCATGCACTTTTTGGTGCTGGGGGGCGGCTTGTCTGGCCTAAGGGGCACTGCGCTCGTACTCCTCGACTCTGAAGAGTGTCCTCAGAGCTTACGACAGGCTATTCTCCCAGATCCTTGACCCGTACACCATGGGAATTTAATCGATGATGGTGGTACAGGTTCGAGGAGCCCCCCGTGATGTGACATTTTACTTGTACCGCGAATGTCAGGTAATCCACTCTTCACTACCACCATCATCCCCCACCCCTTCGTCATCCCCAATGCCGACACCTCTTTCTCTTCTACTTACACTCATTTCTTCACGCTCATCATCATCGCCTTATGGGGCTCCCCATGATGTTCTACATCAACGGTGTGAAGCACTTAGCTGCCTGCCATGTCAGCCAACCATCTCCCACCAACCAACCCCCAACTTCCGCAATGCTGCCGACGGTCTAGTACCCCAGGCGAGTGACGAAGCTCAACATCCACATCCACCACATTAATACCCACCTCCAGCTCCTGGCCACTGCACCCCCTATTATATGCCTGACATGACAATGCCTAACACTGCCAATGCGCTCACCCTCCACATCCATGCCACATCACAACCTAGCTGTGGTCATGGTGTGAGCTCTTCAACATACATGCCCACCACCATCTCCCCACTGTCTACACACCCCACTCATATGCATCACACCGCACCACACCACGACATTGTCGACAACATGCAGCACCAGACTCCACAACATCGACAACAACCAGCCACAGGATGACATCCACATCCCACCACACCACTCTCACAATGTCTCCACCATGTCCACCCCTTGTCGACAACAAGGCCATGACAACGACATGGATGGCTCCACGTTGACAAACAGCACCATGTCATCAACACTATGCCCACAGCCACAACATCGACACGATGTCGACTACGCACCCCGGCCATCCCCACATCGATGATCACAATCACAACATGAACCACCCATGACCACTAGATCGATGACAATGCACACTTCAACAACAACATCCACATTCAAACCTGGACACAACCACCACTGCTTACACTGCTCACAGCCGCTGTGTTTAACAACACCCCCAGCCCTCACTGCCGCCAATGACTACCACGTGACTGTCAATGGTGTCCAGCCCACATCTGCAACACCCAGTACCCTATCCCACAACCACCATCCCCAGGAACACTGGTTTCGTGGGCTGGGGTGTTATGGGCATGGCTCACATGTAAAGCCCTACATGCATGCTCTCGTTGTCCCCACCATTCGACTCCCTCTCTATTTATATTCGTTGTAGTTAGTAGTAAGTACTTTTACTGTAACCTTTTAGTAGATTATGTAGTTACACTTTGTATATTATTATATGTGTATCATGAATATACAGTATGACCTCTACCATGTGAAATTTCTTATATGAAGCAAAGTCATTGCAAACTCTCGGTAAACTCTCACTGATATCTCACTAACTCTCACTGAACTATCCCAAACTCTCACTAAACTCTCGCTGAACTCTCTAAGAGTCCACAGAGAATTCACAATGAAACTCTCAGTGAACTCTCAGTGAACTCTCTGAGAGTCCAGTGAGAGTTCACTGAGAGTTGGATGATAGTCCACTGAGAGTTCACTGAGAGTCCAGTGAGAGTGTGGGGGAGTGCTACATACACGGCACTTGCAAGGTCTCGATGTTAAGGCCACCTTCCTGTATGGATTACTTGATGAGGAAATCTACATGGAACAACCTGAGGGCTTTAAAGTTTGTGGGCAAGAGCACAAGGTTTGGTGCCTTAAACATGCTCTGTATGGTTTGAAGCAAGCTTCACTCACATGGTGGAGAGAGCTCACCAAGTCTATGGAGATGATAGGCTTTACTCACGTCACCTCTGATGCTGGAGTATTCATCTACAAAACTAAAGATGGCAAACTAGTCTATGCCATTGCCTATGTAGATGATGCCTTATTCCTTGGACCAGATCTGGCTCTAGTCCTTAAAAAGAAGTCAGAGTTCATACAACAATGGGAATGCCGAGATTTAGGTGAGGCTAAAGAGTTCTTAGGAATTCGTATATGTCGGGATCACAATCATATATTGCTTGATCAGACTGCCTACCTATCCAAGGTATTGGAGTAATTTGGCATGACTAATGCTAAAGTCCATAAGACTCCATTACCTGTTGGCTATCAGCCAAGTCCCACCCAAGGGACAGCAGATCCCAAGCTGCGGTCGAGATTCCAATCAGTGATCAGATCTCTGGATGGGTGGAGCCTGTGAAATCCCCACATATTTTGGGTGAGTACATATTTCCATATCAGGGATCAAATATAAAATTTCTACAGACAGAGCATTATGCACCTCATTGAATAGTGCAAAAACACTCTATAAATCATATCTATCTGTGCATTGGGTGTTGACTTCTATTCGATTTATTCTAGGACTGCCCAATGAGCACAATATATATCACCAAACAAGCACTTCATGGAATCCCCACAGTGAAGGCATGTCCATTGACACTTCATTCTATGCCCCCTTCACTGCTCCCAGATACATATACTAGTCCACCATGTATATGTTACATCTTTCTAATTGGTAAGTTGATATTAAGCTTAAAAAGTGAAGTAAGTAAAAATACCCTGCTATTCTGGGAGTTTGTAGAGAATGCAAGGGGGTGCATGAAAAAAAATAAAGTACCTGGGGTTCATTTTTTCGAAACCACCCAGTGGACCTCCCCCCCCTTAAAATTATGACATAGTTGTGACTAAAATGTGACATATTGTTACATTATTTATTACATAAACACAAATTTGAGCACACATGTACTGTAAGTAGCTGTATGGAGGAAACTGTCACGAGTCATGCAGGGGTTGTTGCGTTGCCAAAATGAAGCTCAGTCACATATCATGGAGGCGTGGTTGCTTTGCTAGTGGCGTGACATATCATAAGTGCCTATTTTTTCCGGCCCTGCAGGTGCTAGTGAGCAACAATGGTTGTTAACTCCAGAAATTGTCACGCAACAATCAGCTCTCATTGCTAAACGGGATCCAAAAATTTCGGTCACACTCTATCTCCCCGTTTCCTCCATACAGCTAGTTACAGTATGTCACACATAACCATACCTTGCCTGTACATTGCCAGACAACATATAAGGTGTTCTGTCAACTTCTCATGATGAAACAAGGGCTTAGAGAGTGACTTATGAGTATCGGAGAGAGGTGACATGACCATGAGCTTAGAACAAGCTTAGAAAGTTATGAACATATCCAGTGTTAGCTACACATTGGCTCATGTGCCTAGTAGTATTAGTTGAAAATGATTGCAATCCTTCCCTACTGTGTGTATGTACATAGGGGATGTGTATGTGGTATATGTAGATGAAGTTGCAAATAATGGGAATGTTGAGAATCAGAAAGATCGCTTAATTATGCATTTGCTTTGTCATCCTTTCCCAACTGCCAAAGGCAAGCTTCCAGTCATGTTCCAGTTCACTCACAGCTTCTGTTGACTTTCTGTTGATCTATTGACCTTTAGATAACATA
>JASFCZ010000358.1:0-10938 GCA_036937155.1 Cyathus pygmaeus
ACGTGATATCCAATAGAATGTTGAAAAGTGGGACCGAATTAAGGGTGTGGAAGTATACCTTGCCAAGCAAGGTGATACAAGCAACATAGCCACATGATGGCCGTACCCTCCCGACATCATTCTGAGTGTGAAATAAGTACCCGTACTTACTATGTAATCATGGACGCGTTTTGGATGCATTCACATCTTGTTCACATCCATGTTCCCTGTCCCTACCACTGAAGCTAAACTAAGTGCATATTTCGTGTTTGCCCCTTTAGATGTTAACTCGAAGTTGTATGGGTCAAACACCACCGTGATGTCATTTAAATTGGTGGAACGGCAGGATAATGTCATCGTAACTTTCGTACTTCCACCTAACATAACATCACACCTTTTAATATACTTACTTGGCAACGTTGAACCACTGAGATACCAATGGTTATGATTACAAGAGATTGAAGAGTTCCTCATTACAATCTAGCGATAGATCATCCAAAGGTCATCTCCTCTCGGGTCTCCGGCTCTCTGCACTGGCAACTCTAGACTCAAGCGGTGCTAGTACCTGAATATCTCAGGCTTTACTCAAACTTTACCACTTTCTCTCGGGTCACCACTAGGACAGTTATAGTTTTGACTAGATTGTGAATATAGCTCATAAACATATTCAAGCAATGTTATCTACTTCAAACCATGACCATCCATTAAACAAAATCCCTTTCATGACTCATCCCTGCCACACTTACCAGTTGCATTTACTAAAACCATTAACCTCATCTTGAAGTGACCTGCAAGCCAAGGAGTGAATCCAATCCGGATTGAGTGAGTTGACGTTGGTCGACAGCGCGAACTTCGCGGGAACAGGAGCTGAAATTCATCATTACTGCATATAGCTTTCATAGCTCGCGATGCAAAAAACATCTGATAGTAGCGTAGTCACAAGCCTTGACTCTCTGCAAATAACTTCATCCCCAACATGTGCTGTGGTAAGTACTCGGCAACACATGATACAGCAAGTGCATTGACTATGCCGAAATCTTCTTTCATGACAGCATTCGGCGGTAGGTCAGTCAACTGCGACCAAAATACATATGAATATCCAGAAGCATCCTTCCCAATCTGAGAGAGCTTACGTCTATTTTCATCGTCGTAATGCATCATAGTACGGAACAGGTACTTACAGTAAGTCGATGCGATCATATCCACTCCGAACTCCCTCAACAGAAATTTCGTGCTCAGAAGTTGGCAGCTTGATGGCGAACAACTCGACCCTTGTCTTTGTATTGGGGGTGCACAACGCCCGCAACGTGTGACATACGTTATTTGTGACATTCCGTCACACATCCTCCCAAACCACTGACCCACCGCTCTCCTTCCTCACTCAAGCAATTATAGTCAGCTCTTTTGTACTGTAGCTCAATTAATATACATAATGTACGAATGTGTGTGCTTTTTTTGTGTGATGTAATGCCCAATATTGCTGGAGGGGTGAAACCCCTGCCAAAACCTGCCATCAGAGCTCGTCAACTTTCTTTGGCTTATAACATCGGAACCAGTGAACTTCATGTCAGGAATGCATAAGTAGTCTCGACTCTTATACATATTACGTAACCCTTTCCGCCCATTTATACTTGAAATTTTCTCTATCGCACCTCAGTCCGTTACGCACAGACTGAGGTGAGTATCTCATTCTACGATACTTATATTTCTTTACTGATGTACCTAGACGCCTACTGCGTCTATCTTTAGGTTAGTACTTAATACATCAGTCCGTTACGCACAGACTGAGACGCCTACTGCGTCTATCTTTAGTTATCACAGATCTCTGTTCTTGAAAGGTTATGGGCCCCGTGGCTTAACACCCCACAGAAAGAACATCACTGAATCTAACCGAGATAACTAATAACTTACATCATGTCCGCCGAGAACGAGCCTTGCAGGCTCACCGGCGTCGACAACTATGCCATCTGGTTGGCTAGAATTGAGGTCAAACTTCAATGTGAAAAGTGCTATGATGCCCTTCATCCCGATTGGTTGATTGTCACCCTGCCTGCGCCAGCAAAACCAAAGCTAAAGCCCAAACCGGTACCCAAGCCCAAGCCAGGAACATCGGCAGCTGCGGCCACAGATGCAGATGAAGGTGGGGTGACCGAGACCGAAAATTCCGCGTCTGCTGAGGTCATATCAGAGAAGGTTGAAGCTGATGGGTATACTGTTACCCAAAGGAGGAAGGTCATTGACTGGAAGGCACGAGGCATCATACTGGCATCAGTGGACGACAGCATCCTCACTGAGGTGAATGAGCATAGTACAGCTCTGGGGGTCTACAACACCATTGTCGCCATGTTTCAGGGAACAAATGTCGCCGCAAATGCATTCATCATATTCGAGGAATTCCAGACCATGAAGTGGGATGGTGACACAACCACTCTCCGAAAGCATATTGGAGGCTTCACCTCCCGCCGCAAACTCCTCATCGGCATGGGCCAGGATCTGAAGGAACTCACGTACGTGTTTATGTTCCTCAGTTCCCTCCCCAAGAACCATACCTGGAACCACTTCCGCGACCAATCTTTCACCAAGCTGAAGGATGAAAATGGTGCCAAGGTTACCCTCGCAAATGTCACTGCCGACGCCATCACGAAGATCACCTTCGACGCGACACAGTCGGTTACCGAAAAATCCGAGGTGGCTTTGAATGCCGCAAACGGGAAGTACTGTCATTTCCACAAGTCAGATACTCACAGCACCGATGAATGCTTTACACTCAAAAAGGCAGCAGAGCTACAATTGAAGGAGCGTGCAGCGAACAAGGACAAGAAGCAGGGGAAGAAGAAGCGGTATAAGGAGAAGGTAAATGTTGTAAAGACTGAGGAGTCGGATTCGGACAGCTCGTCCATTGTCGAGGCTGGTCACAATGCACGGGTAGTTACTAGCCCATTTGTTTCTAAAAAGTTAATGGATCGCATTGGAGCCTATACCTGCGCGAACTCTGAGAACACGTTTAGCAGCTTCCCAATGACATTTCTTTGGGCTCCCACTGAACCTGCCGAGTAGGCCGACTGCATACGCGATATCGGGACATGTTCCCATCATCGCATACATCAATGATCCCACAATACTAAGGTAAGATACCAATTTTCCACCGATTTCCATCTCAAGGTATGTGGTGTCGTCCTTGGGGTCATTGATAGTGAGACGAGAGTTTGCGGCTAAAGGTGTGTAGACTGGTTTACAGTCCGTCATACCACACCTCTCTAACACATTGTTGATATATTGTTCTTGGGATAGTGAGATTTGGTGTCGTTTAATGTTCCTAGATATTTTGATACCCAGAACATACGAAACGGGGCCAAGATCTCGCATCTTAAATGAGGTTGACAGTTTTCGCTTGGTGTCATCCATCAAGCTCCGCGAGTTTGCAGCCAAGATGAAATCATCGACATAGACTACTAGGAAGCAGAGTTTCTTCCCATTCCGATAGACGTAAAGGCAGGTCTCGGAATTCATTTGTATGAATCCTTGTTTCTTTAATGCCACATCTAGTGTGTGATTCCATGTCCTACCAGCTTGCTTCAATCCGTATAATGACCGCTTTAGATGCCAGCAGTGACCTTTTGGGATATCCACTCCCTCAGGTGGAAACATGTACAGTTCTTTGTCGAGTATCCCATTGAGGTAAGCAGTTTGTGCATCCATCTGTTCCACTATTAAATCATATTTCGCGGCTAGTGCTAGGATGATTCTGATGGACTCCAGACTGGCAACGGGTGCGAAGACTTCTTTGTAGTCGACACCTTCTTTCTGACTGAACCCGCGTGCACAGATTCTAATTTTGTAATGTTCGATTCCCCCATTTGCATCGGGTTTGATCCTGTAAACCATCTTTGACGTGATGGGTTTCACACCAGCTGGAGTTGGCACGACTTCATAAACATCATTGTCAGTCAAACTGTTGAGTTCCTCATCTAGCGCTGCTCTCCACTTGTGTTTATCCCTCCCACTGAACGCTTCATCATAGGACTTCGGCATTGTAACATTTGGGAGCTCTGACAATCCTGCGAAGATGTCGAACTCATCTTTCCCCCCCATGATGTCTGCAAGGCCGGAGAAGATGTGGTCTGTGATGTCCGCCTCAGTCATTCCAGCAAAGGCACCAAACCCCTCCTCGGATTCAGGTGGAAAGTCGGACTCGTTATCATCGATGGGTACTAGGTCTGGTGGCTCGTCATTAGGTGGCCTATTTTCTTCCGGTTGAGGTACGTCAGGATTGGTTGGACTGGTGCGAGTAGGGGCTGATTTATTTGATAGTTTAGTAGCACGCTCGTAGTCTGCATTTCGTCTTACGGGCACGGTGGATCACTTCTCTCTGGTAGTTGCAAGTGTAGGTGCTATAGGTAACGTTCATTTAGAACGTGGGGCAGGAGGAGCGATTTGGACTGGTGGAGAGGTTCGCGGCGGTGTGTGAGGTGGAGAAGGTGCTGCATGATCTCCCACTGGTGGAGGTGATTGTTGTTCACCTGGTTGCTCAATATTCTCATCATTGTTCTCCAGCTCGATCCCCCCCCTTTCGCTGTGTACTCCCACTGGCTCTGGCAACACATCCTCCACTGCATCTTCGTCGTCATCAGTATTCATCAACTGGACAGCGCGTGTGGCATGACCTCCCCCTTTCGGCATCAAGAAGTCGCGGATGTTAGGCTCATCGGGAGCTGAGTTTTCGCCATTTAGGAGGTTGATAGTATCTTGGTCCACGCCTTCATGGACAATGACATGGCGGCTGTGGAACACAGTTTTGGATTGTAGGTCCATAAGCCGGTATGCTTTCTTTCCAGGCGTGTAACCGACAATTACTGACTTTCGTCCTTTAGAGCCAAACTTCCCTGACCGATCGTCTTTTGGGATAAGGGCATAGGCGGTGCAGCCGAATGGTCTGAACCATGACACATCAACTTTTCGTTTGAAGAGACATTCGTATGGAACAGCCCCAGATGTTCCTGAAGCAGGAGTTCGGGAGATGAGGAATGCAGAGGTGGACATGGCGAATGACCAGTAGGAGCTTGGTAAGCCCGAATCTATTAGCATTGCCGTAGCGTTGTTGACTAAGGTCTGATTCATGCGTTCTGCCAGGCCATTCTGCTCAGGTGTATCAGCGGCCGTAGTCTGGTGTGTGATGCCCTCCTTGCGAAGGTAATCTTCGAATGCATCCCCAGTATATTCACCACCCCCATCTGTCTGGAAGAATGTCAAAAATCCTGCGGACAGGTGTACCTCACCAATGGTGGATTTTAAGGCAGCTTCAACGTCGGCACGCCATTCGCGGAAGACTCTGAAGGCGTCACTCTTCTTTTTCAAGAAGCGGACCCAGACAAACCGTGAGTAGTCGTCTGTGAAGGTAATCCAATACTTATGACCATAACGATCTTGTTTGACAGGTCCCCCCACATCTGAATGTACGACCTCGAACGGGGCTTTGGCCCTTGTTCCTTTGTGCTTGAACGGCAACTTCTTGAGTTTGCCCAACACGCATGGTTCGCAAAAACTTGGCTTCCCCGTAAGTTTGTCAATACCTTCAAGTTGTCTATCCCTGACCATCTGTGTCAATTTACTAGTAGATATATGTCCCATACGTCGGTGCAGGACATTTATGTCCAGACTCGCAAGTCCCTGTTCCGGGTGGGTTTCAGGCGTTGCAAGTATTCTATACAGGCCCTTGCGTAGTGTGCCCTCTAGAACACGGCGCTTGGTTTCTTTCAACTTTACGTAGCATGTGTCGCCATTGAAGGATGATTTGCAACCCACGAGAGCTAGTTTTGCCACGGAGATAAGGGAGACTTTGAAGTCGGGAATGTGAATAACATTTCGTAGTGTAAACCTTGTGAGGCAGCCACGGATAATTCTGCGTAATGTAACGTCACCAATGCCCACCACATGTACAGTAGCATGGTTTCCCAATCTGACTTCTAGAGGTGTGTTGAGGGGTTTGTATGTATCACATTTAAACCAATCTTTGTTGGGTATCATGTGAGAAGTTGCACCAGAGTCAAGTAGTAAGTCATCACGGGCCTACTCGGCAGGTTCAGTGGGAGCCCAAAGAAATGTCATTGGGAAGCTGCTAAACGTGTTCTCAGATACTTGAAAGCAACAAAGTCAATGGCACTCACCTTCGATGGTGGAGACGTGTCCCCTGACATGACGTTCCTTGGATACAGCGACTCGGATTGGTCCGGTGACCCAGACACGTCAAAATCCACTTCTGGATACACCTTCATCGCATCCCGGGCAGCCATCGGATGGGCTAGTAAAAGACAGTCACTGGTGGCGCTATCATCAACAGAAGCAGAGTATGTGGGACTTAGTACAGCAGGACAACACTTAGCGTGGTTAAGAGGATTCTTCGAGGACATTGGCCATCCCCAACCTAAAGCAACACCCCTTCTCTGCGATAACCAAGGCGCGATCATTCTGTCAAAAGACCCACAGTTTCGGAGCCGGACCAAACACATTGATCGACGATGGCATTACATCCGAGACGATCTAGTCGGAAAAGAATTAGCTTCCGTGCGTTATGTCCCCACGGACGACATGGTGGCAGACATAATGACGAAGGCTCTTCCGCACGACAAGCATTGGAAGTTCGTAGGAGCAATGGGCCTCCAAATGACTACGAGTGGGAGTGTCAGGAATGCATAAGTAGTCTCGACTCTTATACATATTACGTAACCCTTTCCGCCCATTTATACTTGAAATTTTCTCTATCGCACCTCAGTCCGTTACGCACAGACTGAGGTGAGTATCTCATTCTACGATACTTATATTTCTTTACTGATGTACCTAGATGCCTACTGCGTCTATCTTTAGGTTAGTACTTAATACATCAGTCCGTTACGCACAGACTGAGACGCCTACTGCGTCTATCTTTAGTTATCACAGATCTCTGTTCTTGAAACTTCAGACCACATTTAATAGAGCAAAATCACACTACTCTACGATGCGAACACTTTTAATAAGCCCGATTCTTAATTTATTACCTTTATCATGCCGAAACAGTAGGCAGTACAGCGAATTTGCATGCTTAAAGACACAGAATAAAAATTTCGGCTTATCATAATTGTTCGCATAGTGAAATAGTGTGATTTCGCTCCCTCACGCATGTCGTAGAAATGTGTGTAGAAGAAGTTATAAAGAAAATACACTTGTGGTAGAGTATCACAGCCACCAGTGGAGACTACAACGGTGTTCGATGAACTCCAGGGCTACATATCCTCTACATTCTTGTAGCAAGTTGATCAACTATTACATATCTACGATTTATGGTGTATTATGTATGAGGAAATGTATACAATACTGCTAGGCAGGTCAGATCTTACAACCTCCTACCATCAGATAGGCCGATATCATATATGCTTTATAACATGTGAATCAATGAACTTACAAACATGATTTATAGAGCGAAATCACACTATTTTACGGTATCTACAATTTAAACAAGACAGAATTTTGATGTAAGATCTTTGATGTCAGGAAACCCATGCCAAAACCTGCTATCAGAGAGGCACCCAACATTCCATGGCTTATAATTTCATAGCCAGTGAATTTCAGAACACATTTAATAGAGCATACTTGCACTAATTTTCAATAGAAACAATTATAACAAGACAGAATTTTGAATCTTGAACTGCTTCAAGCAACAACATGCTAAATGTGTGGATAATACAGCAATATTTCATACTTACAGACAATTATTTAACATTTTGGATAGTTCAAATTGTTTATGTAGCGAAATAGTACACATTTTCTCCCTCACACATGTTTCAGAAATGAGTTGGTGCAAAGTTATAAAAGAAATACTGCCTGGCACCTATGGCAGAGGCACAGCATTGGAAGTGGGTCAAGGTTTGTGACGTTTGTGGTCACATGAAGTGACAGTCACGTCCCAGGTCCATCACACGGCGGGCTTTTCACTGTCATGTACCGATCGGTTTCGTGTTGTCATGTCAAGTGTCATGTAAAATCATCAGTGGCTAATGTCACACTCACCTGAGCTGGTTTTCAATCCTCGGACATAACAAAGGCTGAAAGCCTTTGATCTTAGACGACCACAGTTCGACAACCATTGGCGTTTGATTGGCGTCATTCAGTGATAGGCTTACAAAACTATTTCCCACGCAGCTTGTGTTGGTCGTAACGGTACAGTACTAGAGCACAAACTACAGTCTGTCATTCTGTCAGCCATGTTAAACAGTGTCTGAACTTCCCCCAGTGAAAAGTCTGCATGCTGATATCTAGTTGTATATATGCACATCTACTTATTTGACATTTCATCTATCACAGCCTACAGGTATCGTACCAGAATGGTCAGTATCTTCATTTTGTCTTCGCTTGTCCCAAATCTGTCAACATTTAGGAAATAAAGATATGGTCCAATATTTGCACACAGGTCTAGGATACACGACAAGAAGTGAGAAAAAGCTTAACAATTATGTGGAGTCATTTGTCTTTCTGATACATAACTGTGGACTTCGACAAAAGTTTAGACAGCTTCAGTGTCCAGTGTTCACGTGGCACACCTTTCGCCGGCTTTGAACATCTTGGACCAGTACCCGTAACTCAAACTGGATACTCCTCGGTGACCATCCTTATTCAAATTGCACCCATAACTTTTCACTGATAGTGCCCTGTATGATTCCCACCAAGGACCTACCACCCTCAGGTCTCAAGATCACACAGTGCACATTCTAATCTGAGTCCATGGCTGTCAGAGACCAAGGGGCCCTCAGCCACGAAGGTATGGCCGCAACGACCGTCGACCGTCGACAATTCGTTTTGTCTTATCTCACCGCGATCAACATGCCAACCATGACAACGACCTTCGACCCCATCCGTAACAACTACAAGTGCACAGTACAAATTGCCATGCCATGTATCGTACTATATCTGTACGCATCTCATTTCACCCATTTCCCTCGCCACCATTGGGTCTATAGGTAAGTCACTATCTGGTTTCCGATACCAATATAAGTATTTTACCTAGATAAATTCGAATGTATGCATATTTTATCCCACTAAACGATATAGACAAGCATAAGTATAGTGTATCATATATCTCCATAATACAGTGCTACTTGAAGTACCTATATCTGACTCGAAAGGGAATCAATGGTCACTTAGCTGTTGGATTATTAAATGTGCATAAATGTATCGCTAGAAATAAATCTATGAATGCTCCTTTTTCCATAGAGGTATGGTCGTGTTCATACCCACAATCTACATGCACCTATATATGCCTGCATAAACGGACATTTCACTGGGAGGGCGTAAATGGCCAGTACCACTGCATTGAAGTTACAGTTCAATTACGGTTATATGATTCTCGCATTAATGACTTAATGGTGTGGGCCAGTGGCCCCTCTGGTACCCTTCCGGTACCCAGTAAATCACCCGAAGTTGGTCTATTATGTCATTATAACATGCCTGTAGAGCTTCAAATGTTACCTTTTAACGATTTCCAATCCCTTTGTTGGGCAGTTTGAAGGCCGTTTGATCTTCGAATGATTCCGATCCAGTTCAACTGATTGTCACGTCTGTGACAAATAAATCTACATGACAGTTAACATGACAGCACGAAACCGATCACTACATGACAGTGAAAAGCCCGCCGTGTCATAGGTGTTGTGCACCCCCATTTGTATATGTTTTGTGCCAGACCTTATGGGACGTCTCACTTCATTAAGGTTCAAAATTCCAACCTCCTAAAACGGAATGTACGACTTGATTGATAATACAATTTATATTTAAATATTTTCAAAAATCAATATATTTCTATATACTAGGATAAACATTGCGTACAGTATAGCATGGAGACGTCCCATAAGGGATGGGGAGGAGACTGACCTATTCTGTTTGTTCCGTTTCGTGCCCCCCCTTGCGCGAAACGCTAAAGGCAACACGTCACATGACCACGTCGACCTTTTTAGAAAAGTTTGAAGTTGAACTTTGGAACTTGCTCGGTTACCCCAACATCCCTTTCCTCCTGCTACCACAGTGCCACGTCTCTTCTCTCCGCTACACCACTGGCCAGGCTCCAAGTTTCAAAGTACCCTAACACTCGTTTCGATTGTCTGTGCGTTTATCATCTTGGCCATGGTTGGCCGTGGTGGGATTCAATTCTAGACTTTACGACTCCCTTGAAGCGCTAGCCGGTGGGTGCACTTTAACTGCCTTAATCTCTTTCGATATCGGATTTACATACCGAACACATCTAAGTATACCCACTGATCCTTTCGCTTTCTCAAGTTTAGTACTCGTACAATGGACAACGGCGTCTTTATGCCAAGAACACTGTCTGACTTGCACAACACTTGTTTAACCTCCTGGTTACTTACGCTCAACCGGTTCGAGTGGGCTTTGTGCTGTCATTTGAATGAAGTTCGAAGACGGCATGCTGGGAGTATTGGATGGACAGGAATATGGTATGTTGAACTGCAATAACATGGCCCGCTCGCCGTTTACTTATAGAACACCTTGTAGCTGATAACACCATCCACCTGCCCGACGTCCGTGCCACCTCTTCAAGCCCATCCTCCGCAAGTAAGCGAATATGGTGAGTGCAGCTTCTCTCGTCATGCTTCTCCTCGACGCCTTCATTGCTGTGTCGTGCTCATACTCTTCAAAACCTTATAGAACATCCATGAACAGTTCACGTCCTTGGGCGGCCTGCGCAACTTGTTGGACGGATTGAGAAGATTATTATAGAGGTCCGGTGTGAACGTTATATTATTCAAATATGTAAGCTTGAGGTTTAGTTTCAGTAAATGTACGCCGTATTATAGTATAGTACCAAGTAGTCTTTGATGTATGTTGATTTATAGTTTTGAAGTAATACAGTTGATGACCGCTCGGTTGTACACCACTAGTCACTTGTACACCCATGCTTTTCTCGAGCAGTTTTGAGAATTG
>JASFCZ010000359.1:0-10927 GCA_036937155.1 Cyathus pygmaeus
ATCATCTTACCCCTCACATTTTCCAAATTCACGACAATCATCGAAGCCTTCCAAATACAACTTCGATTTCCAAAATACGATGGCTGTTGTAACGCTAGCTCGTACTAGTCATACCGAAGCTGGTCCAAATCCTGCTACGGCGTTTACACTATCAGGGATCCAGTTCGAATCGATCCCTGGAGCAGGGACCGAGATGGGGGATAAGGTCGCGCCATTACGGAGAGGTATGGAGAAGGCAGATAAGGAGGACCGAAGGGTTCCTGATTACGTTGGGCTATTACTGTGTATATGTAAGTTCCCAGCTCTTTTATTCAGTGGAGGACACTTACTTACGAAGGATGGCGTCAGATCACATTCCTGAATGGAACCTTCACTGGATATCCCCTCGTTCCCTTTATAGCTCTGATCTATATATAACTCCTAATCCCGACTGGTGGAAGATGGGGAAGTTCTACTTAGATATGGGAATTGTGTATCGGCTCGTTCCCTCAGATGGCGTCAAATCAGGCAGGAGATCAGACGTGGACACAGAACCAAGGAAGTTGCATTGGCGACCGGGGACTCTTGTTAAATGCAAGGGCAAATGGGTGTGGATGGAGGGGAACATTGATGCCGCTATGAGGGAGTTGGGAGATAAATGTCGACGCTGAGAAGATAGTGATACGTTACGCTCATAGACCCTTCCTTCCACAACGATCGTTCTAGAGAACATGTTTAGTAACTTATAATTTAGATCTGCATGACAAGATTGAAACATGTGTGTCGTACATGGATACAGGATGAATGTGAACACTTCTGATATCCTTGTTACTGCCTAATCCTCCTAATGTCCCATCGAGCTTTAACTTCCGTACCCCTCTCCTTCATACCCTCCGTATCGCTCAATCCTTTATCCCTTAGTATGACTATAATCTTGCCCCCAAGTTCTTCCCAATGATCAACCCTCCTAAGCTTCTTACACTTCCACGCCAACATACCCGCAATCTCATCATTCTTCCGCATACGACTACGATCAGTCATTGATACTCCACTGATATTTGCACTCGGGAGACACGACACCTCATAGAAGAAGCGCACGCCATGAAACGTAGCTAGTTCTGGTAAATCCGAAAGCAGTCCGGCCCATTCAACCATGTTGGTTACGGGGCCAGCAGTTCCCGATTTGTTGTCTCGCGAAGTTGGATTGAGCTTCTTCCCAATGTCGAACCATGTGAGCCCAGGGAAAGCATCTACGACGAGCCTTACGTCGTCCATGTCTGACCAGCCTGTCATTTCGACACGTTTTACTTGCTTACCAAGTGCACGAAGTTGCTCGAGGACCGCATAGTCGAGTTTGCGATGGGTGCTTTGCGACCCCGAGAGCTTGAATCCCTTGATGGCCTCCAACGGCCGTACCTCATCAGATGCCAGAGGGCAGCGAAGGATTGCGTTCAGTAGTCCCTTAGCGACGCGTACCTCCTTCAAACGCGGAAGAGAACCAATAGGTAGAGGAAGGTCACTGAAGAGGGTCTCTGCGCCCAAGTCCAAGTGCAGAGTCTCGAGGTTGACGTGCGCAGCAAGGAAGGGCGCGAGGGAAGCAGATGAGGTAGCAATGTTGCAGCGCAAGTTCACAAGCTTGAGAGTTGTGAGATTTGGCCATCGGTTGTATAAGAGGAAAGCATCAGAAACAGGTTGAGGGATGGTACCGCTCTGGTGCGATGAGCGGGGTGCTACATATGTGATGTCGAGGTTCTTTTGGTGGATTCAGTATATCGTATTGAGTCTTCATGCCTTATTAAAGTATTACGCACCTCCAAATTGGGACAGTTGGAGAGCATGTCAGATATTCTCGACAGATTGGGTTGCTTGCTAGCACCGTAGAGATACTGTGTGGATCTGAGTACCATCGTCGTCATGTCAGGAAGCTTCAGTGGGGATTAGTAACAATACTCGTTTAACATCATGTTATAGAGACTTACGATAGGTAGCTTTTGCTTACGACAATTATCCACGTCATCATCACTAGTCACGAAAACCAAATTATCACTGATCTCCACTTTTTCGAGCGTCCCAAGCTTGATGAGGATTGGCCAGATGCTATGTATATCTGCAGGCGAATGATTACATGACCACTTGAATGTCTTCAGTCCAGCCATCCTTCCGAGAGCTTTCGTCAAGAAGCGTTCTTGCTTCTCGTGTAACGTCAGCTCGTCATCCGTGCTTTCAAGATCTGTATCAGTGGAAAAAATTCCTTTCGGCACCATCTCCGTGGAAGTGCTCCTCTCATCTAAAACCTCCAAACGGCGTACGTTACGGGCAAGGGATCGATTAACTGAAAGGTGGTTCCAAACCCTAATAGACGATAGTTTGCATCGAATAGCGCGATAATCCCAGTGCCGAGGAAATATAATATCACACATCCTTTTGCAGCATAATGCCAACGAGAGTAAATCCTGCCGATCGTCCACAAAGAACATGATCGCGTCCAGTAACTCAGTCGGCTGGCGAGTGATCATCGTGCGTCGAGAAGGCGCAAGCCCTACAAAGGGCTCGACGATCGACATGAGGTGCATCGACACCTTATGTTCGTCTGGTGTGAATTTAAGATGACATCCACCAATTCGTGTCGGTAGGGAGCTGAAGAGTTTGATCAAAGCATTGAAAGCCGCAAACGGGTCGGTGCGATCGTAGGTATTGAGATTGAGGCTGATCGAACCATGGGCAGACTTTCTTACGCGTGTCGAACGCGACGAGGTAGTCGAAAGAGTGCCAGGAGAGGACCGTGCCTTCGTTGACGTGCGCGCTGAAGTGGGGGCCATGGAAAATGATGATCGAAAGGTTCAACGACGACAAGCATGCCACGAGGCGGTGAGGATATAAGCGAGGCTCACAGCCTGAGGTCACACGGTCGTGAAACCTTCTTCCAAAAGACGCTCGTCGCGTACGACCTGGTCACACATGCAGAGGCCCAACAGACCACAGACAACACGAAGAATGGGAAAGGGTGGCCGTCTAGGGCCGTGGTGAACAAAAGGAATGTGCATATGACAGTCATTCGGACAATCGGTAACGCTAAGTAGTGCTTTGTATTCGGGATGCTTGTCGGTCAAGGTCAGCAAGAGGATTGTCCAAGGATTGTCAATGTCAGACTCATGTAAGCCTGGCGCTCCCGGCTTACGACACGGCCCGTTTGATCCGCCGCTTCGTTACCGTGTTTGGTACTTGTCAGTACCAAACCTTATATGTATACGGGAGTTTGTACTTTTTTTATTCTATCCTCATTATCTCTTTCCACACGCCCCCAATATCTTCGGGACTTGACACACATGTATAACGTTTCCTAACACATAAGAATATGCAAAAATATTTTTAGTTTCGCATTGTGAAAGAGTAACGGAGCACTTCCGGGAGGTGGTACTAGAGTTTGTATTTTGTCACAGGAATGTCACCATGGGAATTTGGCAGGTGCTTCGTCACGCTATGTCACCCTCAGAATACTGTATTCTTCTACTGTAGTTCCACAGACACATGTAATTACTCTGAAAATTCGTACTTATATATGCAGCCATGTAGCAAATATGTCTGCCAAGTTTCGTATTGGTGCAGCAATGGGATCGGAATGGATCTTGGTTTTGATGGGAAACCTCGGACAGATATGCACCAAATCTGGAGGTATTTTGTATATTGCAGATGAACAAAAAGACCGACAGCTTTAAAACTTTGGAATACAGGTTTAATATGAACCTGTTGTATATGTGCGAAATTTTGCAGTTATAGCGCAAGTGGAAGTGGATGTAATTCAAAAAATACAAACTCCCGTATACTGATAGTATGTATACGCGCCCCGTAGTTACTTTACGAACCCCCCGCTCCCGTATACCGTATAATGTCTTGTTCTGACAATACACCGTGGTCTTATCAGCTTGTGTAGCCCGCCAGTGTTCTTGCTTCGACACCAAGCTTTCAACTCAATGTCATTGGAAATTCAGATTGAATTGAGTTCGGCAGAAACATCTCAGCACGTGATCTTAACGCGACGCGACTCTGGCACCTGACCGGATAGTAAGTATTCTTGTTTGAACTTCCAACTTCAATACTGTTCAGTACGAGGTACAAAATTACAATTATGAGCTATTACTACGTCATAACACAGAACTATTACGAGTCCGCGTTACATCAGATTGAAGATCAACGTCGACAGTAATCCCGAACATCGAAGTGAGATTAACTTCAGTCACAGTGGGACTAGGTTGGACTCTGGAGCAATGCATGTTTATAACAAGTCTACATATCTAGAAAACAAAGACGATGTTCAGCAGTTATAAAAACGGGTTGAAGTGAAATTATTTATACCGCTCCAGAGAAAAATGTGATTGGCCAAGTGAATATGAAATGTGCTTGGGACGTGTCTGTATACAAAGTGTAAGGCAGGTTGCCTATGAAAATTGCTGAAATACGACAATATCAGAGAGACGTAGGGGAGAAGTAATCATTAATGAGAATAACATACCACATATCACAACGGCGGCAAATGTCCCATCCCTAAATACCAGATCAACCAATGGAATCCTGCCAATGTTTATCGAACTCAAAACATCCCGCCGTCTGAACACCATTGTCCATAGAATCGTCTGAGTTAACGTCTCTAAACAGCTTTAGAAGATAGCAACGGTAAGGTGTCAAGATTTAGGAAGTGAGGGGAGAATGACTCAACACGAAGTAGTATGTCTGTGGTGGTATATTTTTCGCATTGCAAATCGGGTCAAAGGGTATTTGGGGCATCGAATACACAACACATATCACCTCCATAGTAATCTGGGTGGTAATAATGACCCCTAGAAGTATCGCAATTCTCGTTGATTTGTTGTACAATGCGTATACTTCGATAATGGAGTTAAGTTCATATGATATAGGAACTTATCAAGCTGACGCACCTCGGAGCATAAGGAGGCCATCGACCGCTAGAAGCAAGGACATAGCCACGACTAGAAGAGCAGTAAACCACACTCTACAATGCTGTTCCGGGACTGCGAATACGGAAAAGAACTCTAAAAGCAGGAAGAAATTGACCCTGGCCATTTCGTAAGTTAGTTAATAATATCCAGAATGAATGAGATACTCACATCTGAGTTATTAACCCAAAATACCGCGCAAAGATATATATACATTTCATAGTTGTTACAGGCCTCCTGGAAGTACCGCCGTGTTAACTCGAAGTGTACAACGGAAACTGAAGCATAATCACGCACGTCCATATCCGTTCCATCTCATGAGGGAACAACGACAACCATTCCCATGTCAGTATTACCAACGCCGCCACTGTCCAAAGAAGTCAATATCGCCGAGGTCTAGAGATGAAGATATAGGTAGCGGAACATACAGGATGAGTAATTGCGGGAAATGATGGAGGTCATATAGAACGCGATGTCTTTCTCGTACGACATCCATACATGATCCAGAGGCAATAAATAAGGTGAGGAAGGGGAAGGAACAAAAGTGACATGGACAGCTAGTGGGAACGAGCTTAAGAGCTTTTTGGACAGTGAGAACATAGGTTGACCCTGCAACCGGGAAACGCCTTTATACTGCGTGTTCACCAGCACCCACTTACCATAGCCTTTAACGTTACCATTCATATCATAGAACGGAACGATGGAAGTTGGTGGAAGGACAAGTAGAAGCGGAGGCGGAACACAAATGGTTAGAACATCACGATAACATGGGACGACGAACCTGATGTCAGCCTCAAGTCAGCCTGAAATGGCATTGGTAGATGGGTAGTGCCCTGTAGTGCCGTTACTGTTCGTTATCATGGTCAAATTAAACGCTTACACGAGCTGGGCGTCGTTCGCGATAACCGAGACCCTCAATTGAAAATGCTAATGATCGAGGAGAAAGAGGGTTTGACATGAACATGGCAGCGTGGTGGCTCACGGATAAAAGAGTCCAGCTATTGTACAACGGACTGGCGTCGACTGCACCCGTATTTATTGTATCTTCCACATGTCGTAACACTTACTTGACACATCTTCCACACATATATTAATATATTATGCCCTAGAATCCATACGATAACTTGATCAGCGGGTCTCGTGAGTAAAGTTTGAGTCGTTTGTGGTTGGTGTGTGGCATGTGCATTGTGTACTGTATTCGAAATTTCCAATTGAGTACTACTGTATCGTCTTCCAAACTTGCAGAGCGCAGGGAATTATTCGTAGTCAAGAAGGTGGTGGGTTCGTACTACTCTATGTTAAGGGAAAGGCGTTGGCATGGCGTCGCACATCTCCGACTCGGAGTCGGAGGATCGGCGCGCTCAAGTTCCCACGGGTCCTTGCCGATGGACGTTCCTCCCTGTTCCTCCTCCACCACCGATCAACACTTGACCACCACCATCATACGCCCAATTTCCTCGCCACAACGCTCCAGTTCTTCTTACTCTTCTCGCGACAATACTATATACTGAGCATGGCCATCCTCTAGCAAACATCAAAAGTTCAAGCACTCATGAACACAATCGCGGACCGCGGTTGGCCAGTGACCGCTGGCACGCTTGTACAGTCCTCTGCATTGCATCACAGACAGGAAGCAGTAGCTGGGCTTAAGGATAACAGTTTTATGTTCAGGGAGTTCGAACGGTTTCGTTTGGTGGCAAAAGATGTCTCATGGATGATCGATGATCTGTGACAGCAGTGCGCCATTGACCTGCACGATATGAAGTGGGACTACTCCTCTTACTCGCCATGGCCTCACCCAGCAATCTCATTGACCTATCGCTCGTGTGACTCCATCTCCTCCAGCCTTACAAATCAATCATTGGAAGAGGACGTACGTTGAAGGTCTAGGTGTAGACGTCGATGAGTAGAAATATGCTTTTGAACGAGGAGTCTGCGGAGATGATAGGTTCTGTGCAGTGAGTAGTCTTCATTGGCGTATTCTCACTGTCTCCAATCCATTGTCGTCCCCGATGTTGACGCCTGTCCTTAGTTAGAACACGACACTCTGATGATGCGCGTAAACCAACTGCTCTTCGAGGCGACACCCTCAAAAGTTCGCCAGAGGTCTCTACCACCCTCACGCCTTAAATCAGCTTCAACCTCGCTTTCATGGCACTTGCTATCAGCGCCGTTGTCCGAGCTCAATCATACACGTCTTCAATATGTCTCGAACAGGCGGGGGTTATGGCCAAAGGTAACGAGAGCGTGTGTTAGTCATGTCAACCAAGTAAGTACCACTGACCCTCCTAGTACTCTTCCCCTGCTCATTTGGGTTCCAGGTCAGGGTGATAGCGAGGTGTTGGCTTACTGTAACGAGCGCCATGTCGTCAAAGGCCGCTGTTCTTTTAGTATCTGCAGGCCTTGCACCCAACGTCGACTGCGCTAAACGACAATCGCCACTGCTGTACATGGGGTCCGACAACCTATCTCGGCTAGAGGCGAGATGCGTTTGCGAGCGAGGAACATAGGACACCAGTGAAGTACATGGATCATCAGAAGGGTGTGGAGAGTATTTATGGGCTCATTTGGTCGTTGGGTAATCGCCGTCGGTGCTTCTATAAGTGAGTCATTGCTCTTTCTTCTTCAACGTTATTCTGATGTTCGTACAGCCCCGATTGAATCAATTCCGGAGAATACGCCTTTCCGCCGATGCTACTTCTCTGATCGCCATAAAACGTAGGACTTGTATACGTTTCGAGACCTCACAGATGGTAAGGGCGAAGCACGAAGAGTGAGGAAGTGTGAACGTGCGTTTTGACAACTGCCTTTGGGCTGAGAAAGAGTAAGTAAGTACTTAGTACTTACCTTTGAAATTCGACGTGGCATACGAGGAGCAGTGAGACGAGCGGGGGAATCGTAAGAAGTTGTGTTCGGGTACCATCGAATCGAAGACATTTCCAAATTCGAAGATTGCTATTAGACGGGATGTTGCATACGAATGGGGTGGTCGATCCGGTATTCAGTAGAAACCATTTTAATGAACCAGGACGTTATCTATAGCAACTCAATCAAATGATTAAAATGATTGAGTTCCCACGGGTTCACGCGTCCATTATCGATCCCTCTTCATTGTCCACCACCACCACCACCACCCTTCTCCACCTCCACCCATCTTCTCCTCTACAACCACTTAACAACTTAATCACCACCAACCAAACCAACATGTCGCATCTAACATCAATGGACGCCCTCCTCCAAGTCCTAACCACATCCAACAACACCGCCGCGCTCGCGCACACGCTGCGCGGCATGCCGAAGGAGGGGCGGGAGGCTGTGTGGGCGGGGTTTTTGAGTGGGGGGCAGGACCCGTTGGATGTACTTGATGTGAGGGGGAATTCATTGGGGGTGTTATATGTTCTGTGAGTGCGTTTGCTTTTGGGGGAGCGAGTGAGTTGGGGTAGTGGTGGCTGGGTCGAGGGCGCGCTGTTGGTGGGCTGCAAGACTCGCCTAGGATGTGGTCTTTGGACTGCTTGGCTTACTCGGCGGTTCGACCGCCCGCCCTCCTTCTTTGAGCTTCGAGCCTCGCTCCGACCTTCCCCCCCCGTACCCCCCCTCTCATTACAATCACATACTAACACCAACTCACAGATCCGCCCGCTTAACATACCCAGGCGCAGCATTGCCCGCCTGGTCCACCGTCGAAGCCTTCTGTGCGAATATGGATCTTGAGCAGGTTAGAGCTGCGCCTGAACGCGGTACGTGGCTCTCGTTTTGTGGGTGGGGAAGTTGGACTTACTTTTGGCTTTATTCTCCTTGATTCTCCTCGTTCTTGACTCATTCTCGGACCGACTACTACGTTCACACTCATCACCGTACCCACCGCGCTCACGCTCACGCTCACTATCGTGCGCCTCCCTCGGCTCGCTTCGCACACCCAGTCCACCTCCTTGCAAAAGGAATCCTCAAACACTCCCCCTCCCCACTCCCCCTCCTCCTCCCCCTCCTCCCCATCTTCCCCCCCTCCCAGCTCACACCCCTGCACCCCCTCATCTTACACTCCGCCCTAACCACCAGGCATCTCTCTTCCGTCCTCCCCCTGCTCTCTCCCAACCCCATCGTGGACATCTCAAGTGACCTAAACGTAACAGACGTACTGTTGTATTTTTACTTGGCGGGGATGATATTGGGAAGCGTTGAGCGGTGGGAGGAGGCGGAGGAGATGATGGAGTATGTTATTTGTGTGCCTGGGTATCCCAGTGCGGTGCAGATGGAGGCTGTTAAGAAACATAGGTTGTTTGGGTTGATTGTGAGGGGAAAGGTCCGTTCTTCCTTTCTCCTTCCCTTCCTTCCCTCCTTTCCTTTTTATTCATTATAACATACTAACCCGCCCCAACAGCCCGCCCCCCTCCCAAAACAAATACACCCCCTCCTCCCCCGTCTTCTAAAAACAACCCCATACAACCTCCTCCTCACATCATACCCCGACCCCCAGGCCCTCCAATCCATACTTAACGAACATCATAGCCTTTTTTCGCAGGAGAAGAATTTGGGACTTGTGAAGCGCGCGTGTGGGGAGGCGAGGAGGTGGTGTGTCCAGAGACTTACTGGGACTTATGTTACGCTTTCGGTGGGGGAGATTGGGAAGATGGTTGGTGGGGAGGGGGGCCAAGGGCAGGGGGAGGAGGAGGTGAGGGGTGTTATTTTGGGGATGGTGAGTGACTTTCTTCGTGGATTTCGTTTTGTTCCTTTCGATTTTTCCCTTTCGCGCCTACTTTTTATCTTTCGTGTTTACGGGATACTCCTCCACTCCGGTGCTTGCGTTCGCGTCAACCTAACGTCCTTTCGCCTCTTGTTACTCTCGCATTTCCTGTGTTCCGTGTTACTTTCGCCGTGCCTACGGGATCTTCGCACTTCGATCGTTCTGTCTTCACATCCTTCGCTTTTTCCTCTTCGCGGTTTCTTGCTTTTTCGTGTGGTTCCCGCCTCTTTTATGTTCCCAACTTCTACCTTCACGCTGTTGCGTCTTGTCACTTTGTGTTTACTTCTTGCATGTGGTGCATTCGCGTTGTCTTGTGTCTACTATCGTGTGGTGCATTCAAACCCCTTGCGATTTCAAACCTCTCGTGCCTTCTCTTCATGCCTTCCCTTCTCTTCATTCATTCCTTTATTCTGTTACTCGTTGTCCCTATTATGCCCTCTCTCGGATCGCACGTCTTTTTCTGTTCATGGAATACTTCGACGTGTGCGTCGGTGGATGGATTACTTCTCACTTCATTGCCCCCCCCCGGCCCTGTCGTCCGCATGATTCGTTTTGCGACGCTTTGGCCGGCAGCGTCGTTTCGCGTGTTACACGGCCTTGTGTGTTCACGTCTTCTTTCCTTACATCTATTTATCCATTTATCCGTCATTTCATGCGAGGCGCGCCTACGTTGTGTGCGAGGTTGGGAGGGGTACCATCTTTGACTCGAGAGGCATATCGTTCGTTTCCTTCCTCCTCATTTTTTTCAATAAATCGGAGTACGGCTCTACTCGTTCGTGATGCCCCTTGCTTTATCTTTCGTGCGCTTCTGTTTTCGTTCAAATGTGGTACTTGTTAATTGTGGAGTTGTACGTTCAATTGGAACTGATGGGAGTAGGGATGGAGAAGGAGGGCGACGTTGTTTTTCATTCGTGGCTTTTTATTTCGTGGCTTTTCGTTCGCAACTTTTCACACGATGTTTTGTCTCTCTTTGGTTTCACTTCCATTCCTCTCGCGTCTTCACTTCCATGCTTTATCTTCTTTCGTGCCGCCGTTCGTGATGTTACCCAGCCTTCTTATCTATGTAACTTCTTCTGTCCGCGTTTTTTGGGATCGACGTCTTTCGCGCAACTTTATTTCCGTATTTACGTGCCTTCTCGGCAATATTGTCAACTTGTGCTCTTCACTTGAACTCCTACTTTCTCATCTCTTCATCACGCTTTCCATTCCTCACACAAATTTTCTCATCCAATGTCTGCATCATTATCTTTCCTTA
>JASFCZ010000360.1:0-10897 GCA_036937155.1 Cyathus pygmaeus
TTAACTGACAACACCCACTCCACAGCGTCAAAATGGTCGGCCTATTCGTCACCGCTCTCGTCGGTCTGTACACAATCGAAGACCTATGGGACAAATTCGGGGATTTGAGGATGAGCTGGGTGAGTCCCCCCACATATCACACGTCATCTCGTCAATGCTAACACCTCGCACAGAGGGACCAAGCAAGACACTGGGGCGCACGCATCATGTGTCTCATCGTCGTTCCCATCCTCGTGTTCATGGCCTCCTTTAAGATCCACTTTTTGGTGCTTAACCATTCCGGCCCCGGAGACGCGCAGATGAGCTCGCTCTTCCAAGCCAATCTCGTTGGGAACGATTTTTCCAAGAATCCTCTCGGTGCGTCCTTTCTTTACTTAACGCACCGCATTGCTGACGCAGCGCAGAGGTCGCGTATGGCTCGAAGCTCACGCTCAAGAACATGGGATGGGGCGGAGGACTACTACATTCACACGTGCAGACGTACCCCGTCGGCTCAAACCAACAACAAGTAACGTGCTACCACTACAAAGACAACAACAATGAATGGCACGTCCTCCCCCGCTGGGACGAGCCCGAATACGACCCCACTGGTCCCCTCCGCTTCCTCAAACACGGGGACGTAATCCGGCTGAACCACGCCTCCACCACGCGGAACCTCCACTCACACACCGTCCTCGCACCCGTCTCCAAGCTCAACTACGAAGTATCGTGTTACGGGAACGCGACGATCGGGGATAATCATGATTATTGGCAGGTGGAGGTGGTGGATGATATTAAGAGGGGAAAGCATGTGGATAAGATCCATTCGTTGACTACGCGGTTGAGGTTTAAACATCAGCTGTTGGGGTGTTATCTTAGGGCGGCGAATGCGGTATTGCCGCAGTGGGGGTTTAAGCAGGTGGAGGTTAGTTGTGATAAGGAGGATAACCCGGATGATGCGCATACGTATTGGAATGTGGAGAGTCATTGGAATGAGAGACGTTAGTGTTGGCGTGTTTACTTTTCCTCTATGATGGGTTACTGATATGATTGGTATGCAGTCCCAATAGGAGACACGAAATTCTACCGCTCCCCCTTCCTGCGCGATTTCTGGCATTTGAACGTAGCCATGATGACCTCCAACAACGCGCTCGTCCCCGACCCAGACAAAGAGGACATCCTCGCATCCAAGCCATTCGACTGGCCACTCCTCCATCTCGGACTGAGGATGTGCGGATGGGGCGATACGCAGGTCAAGTATTACCTCATGGGCACACCCGTCATCTGGTGGGGTAGTACTATAAGCCTTGGTGTAGGCCTGTGTGCGCTGTTCGTGTACCTGTTGAGGAGGCAGAGGAAGTATATTGATATGGACCCTAGTATGTTTCTTTTTTTCGTTGTGTGGAGAGGGGTGCTGATGTGTGCATATGATAGGGGAATGGGAACATTTCGTGTATGTGGGTAAGATTGCGTTCTTTGGATGGGCGTTGCATTTCGGTGAGTCGCCTTTGTTTGGGGGTGGGTTGGGGCTGACTTTCGCGGGGTGTAGTACCGTTTATGATCATGGGTCGCGTTACATACCTACATCACTACGTGCGTCCAAAGTTCTCACTGCTTCGCTTTCTCAGCTAACAAATGGGAACGTAGCTCCCAACACTATACTTCGCAGTCCTCATGCTCGGACACGTATTCGACCACTTCATATTCTCCTCCCGCCGCCTCACCCAACGCACCAAATGGATAGCATTCGGGATAATCACCGCCAGCATCGTCGGCACCTTCTGGTGGTTCCGTGGAGTCGCATTTGGAATCGAGGGGCCTATCAATGATCATAAGGGGCTGAAATGGCGTAAGGTGCGTTTTTGTTTATCTTTTATCGTCTTTGATATAGCTGCTGATAGAATGATTGTAGAGCTGGAATATATATAATGATTGAGGGAGTTGGTGGGGTACATGTCCCTTACACTTTTACTTTGTGGATTGTACTGTTGAAAATGTTCGTTTAATATTTAATAAGGTTACTTTTCGTTGTTGACTGAGGGGGAGGGCGTGGGTGGTCGTCGTTCCCCTTCTCTTCTATTGTTCAAGTTTGGTTCTTTGACGAAATTTCAAGCGTTCAGTAGGTATTTAGGCGCCGTAAGAACAATGGCCTTTGTGTTGTTTCCGATTTTGGGACTCTCGGAGTTAAACAAAGAGATAAAGCACTGGCAGCAGGCTTGCTAACTTTGTTCCTTCCTTTCCTTTCGCCTCAGGTCCTGGCGTTTCTCTTGAAGTCGCGAGTACACAGTATCCCGGTGCAAGAGTAGCAGCGCCATCAAGTCCGACTGAGAGATGAGCAGTACACACCGGGAAACAAATGATAGTAGACTCGGAGGGTCATCAGGGATCGCTCGCAAGACCAAGAGCTCAGCGAAAGCGAAGGTACAGTACATTTATCAGCCTGAAATCGCCCATGTACATTGACTCCTAGCCTGACTCTATTCTGCAGACTAAGGCAGAAGCATTTGAAGAAAACCCTTTCAGGATGAGGGCACTCATGCTGGCACCCCTCGACAAGGAAAGGTACGTGTCAAAACGCATTCACGGCGATTATCTCTCAAAGCTAGTTGGGTTGTAGAGGAAATCTGTGTTAGACAATAATCGGAAGTCTTCGTCGATAGGTGCAGCGCGCCATGTAGACCCTTTCATGTCCATGGGGACAGGCACTCAGGGTGCGTAGTAATGCGTCAAATGTTGTAAACGGTACTCAAGCTCACAAAATTTTCGTCATTCGTACGTCTAGGCTACCGAGAGACTTCTTCCTCTGAGAGTGATTCCAGTGCAACGTCGGATGATTATCATACGGCCTCTCCATTTACGCCTACGCGATCCACCGGCAGCAATCACACACCTTCATTTAACGCTCGCCGAGATATTTCAACCACCCGAGTTGCCCCTCATGCGATTAAGCCACCTCCAAATAAACCTTTACGAAGAAGTGTACCTATTGAGAACATGGTACTACAGACCCCTCCTGCCTCAGCGAAGAAAGAGATCCGCCGCACTCCGCCAGTCACTAAGCCATCGACCAAACAAGCAGTTGCAGAGCCTGTCTCACTCGCGTCGTTGCCAGAGGCTCGCAGCTCTATGACGGACATCTTCCGACAGTCAAAAGCTAACACTACCGTCGCAGGATTGCAAACACCTCCGGCTTCTGAAAGAAGAACTGCTTCTCTTGGTTTCGGAAAGGTCTTCCGAGCGCCTTCTTTTGAAGATGACGACAGCGATGACTTCCTACCGACCCCTACCAAGGTAAGAAATCTTTAAATGAACGTTGTCTGTGTTATGACCGTAAGTAGGTTCTCTTCAAGAAGAAGACCACGGCGGCGAAGCGAGAAACCGTAGACAATGACTATATTTCGTATGCAGACACTTCTATTCAGATGAAGAAAGTGTCCTCGTCATCTAGAGTCAGGAGGGCAGTCGAAGAGCAATCTGCCGTCGACATCTCGACTCCACTGAAGGTACTATCTGTTATACACCCTTTGTACTGTGTCAGTATGCTAAGAGTAGTATATTCAGAACGGAACACGAAAGAAAGAGCAACAAAATCAGACCCAAGTCGGCTCGAGGTTGAATAGTACACGCAGACTAGGTCTTCTTACACCTGAGCCAGTATGTTTGCTTACGTTCACCAGGATGCAGTAGAGCTCATAATTATGCAGTCTCCAGTTAAAGAACATGGTCAACACACCAAGTCACAGCGCCACTTGGAGTCCAAGAAGCCCATACATGTACTTGCTGGAATCGGCCCGGCCATCTTTGATTTATCTTCCGACAAGTCAGTGAAGCAGAGGCTCAACCAATGTACAGGCGACTTTCAGAATATCCCTGATTTGAAGGTCGTTTCTCTTCTAAGGTTACCTTCTAAGGAAATCATAGTTGATGATACGCCATTTAATACCTACACGACCGACAATGACGACGAATTGAAATGGTATCAGGCCTTGGACCTCGAACGTCTAGTGGCGGAGACGGTCACTCGTGAAGTGATGCGGATGCAAGCAGATCCCCTTCTGTATCATGTACCGCAGGGTAAAATATTGAACTATGAAATGGGGTACGTAGTCATACTAGTTACAATACTCAAGCATTCGTCCTGCTCACAATTTTTAGACTTGGAAAAACACACCTTGCACTCTCTGTAATCGCTGAAACATTCAAACAGTTTGACGTTCTCTATGATGACTGTGATCTCAAGCCTCCCCGAAGGCAAGTGCTGTGAGTGTAAACCTGACTAATACGAATACAGTTACCTGTTCATTGTCCCAGTGAACTAACTTCCATTTCAGAGTAGTCGCGGAAAAGGCGATTCAGCAGCAGTGGGTAGCCCATGCATCTAAGCTATTCAGCTTGACTGTGACGATATATAGCGCGGGAAGGCAGGGTGAGTTTTTTCCGTACCTTAACCTTCATGTTTTGACTTACTTACGAAAATGGCAGCAATGCCAACAAACGTCGATATAGTAGTAAGTGTTTGTAGTAGCCCGTTACCTTCAATCTTACACTTCGCGGATCATAGATCAGCAACATTGCGATAATTAGGAATCAGCATTCTCGGTCACTCGATTTTGAGGGAGAATTGTGGAGTCCTGAGGTCGATGCTACCTTTTACCAGACTACGTTTATGTACCTCATAATCGGTATGCTCCTCGAGCATTTTATAAACCAACTGACCTATCTTTCAACCTAGATGAGTTCCATATTCATCGTAACCCTGAGACGATCTCAGCAACTGCCCTACTCAGCCTGAAGGCAGACCACGTTCTTCTGCTGAGCGGTACCCCAGCTCAGAATAAAGTTGATGATCTCCAAGTTCCACTAGGGCTTCTTCAACATCCCAGTAGGCGCAAACAATTCCGAGAACTTGAGATCGCCGTACGTAAACAAGGATTGAAGAAGACGTTACAGGCCCATCAAGTCATTCATAAGCACATCATTACAGACGTGAGTAGTTGTACTATTTGCAAGGTGATATTGGCTATGGAGCATGCGCCAGAAACTGAAACATCCAACTAGACGCTAATTGAAAGGACCATGATAACTCGCCGGATTGCAGGAAGCCTTGACCGAGAGTCGTCTCTCTCTTTGCCACCCCGCGAAAATTTCATTGTGAAGGTTCCTTTCTTAGCGCAAGAAATTGAGGCATACCATAAGTACTCCACCCTTGGTTCTAATGTACTCGTACAACTACTCAGATGGAGACAAGGTAAGGTCTTGAAATCTACTTGAAGCCTTTTCTAGATGTACGGCTGATACTGGCATTCCGAAGGGTGTCTTCATCCCGCTCTCTTCCCAAAGGTAATGAAGCAGATTTGGGACAAGGATGGCGTAGTTTCTGGCTAGGTTGAAGACGTGACCAACGATTTGTACGCTAAACGTCCGATAATTCATTTTCTTCTGATATCTGACAATTGTGTTGAACAGCGACATCGATACCGATGAAGTTAAAGAAGGAACATTTCCTGTCAATCCTCAGGAATCTACAGCAAGCGGGATAGATAACGTGATCTTTAACGATCATTATCTCTCCTCAAAGTTCAAGGTTACACTTGGGATTTTGAAGGATATCAGTTCGAAAAAAGGAGGAAAGACCACTATCTTCGTACGTTACATACCTCTTCGAGTAATTTACTACTAATTGTTTATCGTAGTCTTCCTTCGCGTCGCTTCTAAGCATCCTTTCCACATGCCTTAAAGACAATGGAATAAATCATGTTATGTGTACGGACCAAGTTCCTCTTGAGTACTGTCGACCTGAGCTGCTTTACTTAACTTTATTCTCCTTAGACAATGGAAAAATGGATATGAGTGAACGAGCGAAATCTTTATCTATTATTGCCATGGATGACTCTTGCTAAGTCATGTTGATATCTATAAAGGCAGGAGGAATGGGTAAAATCCACTTTTATACTCCCATCAATATTATCTTGACGACATTCAGGACTGAATATCACTTGCTGCAACAACGTTATTATTTTAGACCCCTGGTGGAACCCATATGTTGAGGTTTGTGCCCGCCATTCAACTTGTCAAATCTTAATTCGTATACCTGAATACCCTCCCAGGAGCAGGCTATCTCTCGGGTTCATCGATTGGGGCAAACACGTGCAGTAGCTGTATATCGCCTTCTCTCGCCTAATACAGTTGAAGATAGAATCTGTGAGGTAGTAAACACTACATAAGTGATAACTGACTAGTACCCCCAACTGACCTGTTTTACAGATACAAGAAACAAAGCGTACAGAAATCGAGAGAGTCATGGATAAATGCATTGCGACCACAGCCACGCAAGATTTCACAAGAGGTCCACGTCTGCAAGTCCGAGCAAAGTCTGAATACTAGTGCTCCTGGTAGGCGTATGTACAAGAATTGACAATGTTTTGTGTTTAGCGTCCTTAGAACATGTAAATTTGCATATATTGCTGTGTATCCTTGTGCTTGTTAAATACAACCATAAGTACTTCACGTTACTATAAACAAATATACCTTAACTTCTCCCACTACATCACTTAGACCATAATGCCAGCTTGATAACGACAGTGTGATCCCTACTTGTATTTGTCAAATTAGTATTTTTAAAGTGTTAGTTCATAGTATTTACCGATGAACATAGTAAAGTAGACCGTTTCATTGTACATAATTGTGCTATAAGAACTCCTTACAGCATAATGTGACTCCGACAATTAGAACATTGGTCGAATTAATTCGATGGTTTGCTTGTCCATAGTGTCAAGGTTCCCTGGTACATAATTACTCCAACCTTGACATTATCTTGACTACTGTAATGGTATTGTACTTAACATATTGAGGTACTATAAGTACTATGTGTTGAACATCAGCACACTATTACCATTAATAATACCTAGCACTGATACGAGACGGTTATAAATACACGAAATCGACGCTACATAGACGGTAAAGATACAGTGGCAGGGGAACTTTGAGCAATGAGCAGAGCGGCGGCGGAATGCTGATGCACAACTGGCTCAGCTCTTGCGTTCGTGGGAAACGGTACAAATGAGCTGGCGTGTGAGCTGCTGTTTCGGCCCGCAATGAAATTATTGACTTACTTTAAAGAAGTGAAGTAGGAAAGAACAAAATTAACTCGAAATGATTATTATTGTTCTTAGCTAGATTCGAAGGCCACCTCACCAAACTGGCAATTCCAGCGACGTACACAGAAGGTCGAAAAAGACATGTTTTTAAGTAGTCTACTGTGCATTTCTAAGGAAACACTGTCATTGGAAGACACTGAAGATATCATCGAACGGGAAGCATCGGAGATCCCTCCTCCGGATAATGATGAATTCGGAGAGGGGTCATTAAATTGGTGGAGGCATTGCACAAGCGAAGAATGATCGCATTGGTTGACTCAGAGAAACTTCGAGAGGAAATGGATTTGTTTGCAAGAGACAGTCGTTTTTTTGCACGCAGAGACAGTTTTCCAAACTTGGCCACTGCAAAGTTCTGCCAATGATGTCATTGTTTGACTTTTTATTGGAATCTTATTTTCAAGTTGTTTCGCATACAGTACCTGTCCTTAAACATGCTTATCGTATGTCTCAATGTGCTTAACGGCCGAGAGCACCGTTTGCGTGTGAGTTGCAATGCTAAAATAGGCCAGAAGATATGAAGGTAATGAAATTCCGTGTATTATTACTGACAACGCAGGCGAAGGAAGCATCCGAATATAACGTCAGTGTCAGCTAGATAAGATATCATCTCTTCCATTGGACCGATAAAGATGAATCGCCAATTTACCCTCAAATGTGTTCTATAAACTCTCATTATTTCGCACTATCAAACACCGTACACAATCATCTGACACTGTATGATTCTTTCTTCACTGAATTGCATAGCGAAAAAAACATGACTGGAAGTTCTATATTTATGGTACGCACACATATAAGCCCCCACTTCTCCAATACGTAAACGCCAAAGCTCACATCAGCTCTTGTCACTTGGCTCGATTCTGGTAATATGCTGGCTTTTCTTACATTCCTAGCATCCCTTATTCCGCTCTCGCTGGCTGTAAATCCTATATCATCCGATCCGAATACGTTTGGGAATGCGTTAAATTCCTGGACAAAACTTCAAACCGGCTGGGATGTACGTGCACAGATATTTCCAGCTATAACGACACTGTATTTAATTTGTATTTAATACGAATATGTTTAGCTGACAAGAGGGGACGGAGCTGGAGCGATAACTATTCCTATGCCAAAGGATGGGCCTATAGTTGTCCAGCCAAACAAGACAGCGTTAGTTATAATTGATATGCAAAATTTCTTCTTGCATGAGAGTTTGGATGGTGACCCCAAAGGAAGAGCAATCGTCCGTATGTAATTTTTTACTATTAATCCCATCTTTATCTTATCTTATTTTACGGTGATAGCGGCAACAATCAATATGATCCACGCATTCCGTAATGCAGGGATGCCCGTCCTGTGGACAAACTGGGGATTGACGGAATTTGACTGTAGGCATAATATGATTTGTTTATTTCAAATACTTAGGAGCTAACGTGCTTATCTAGTAATCAATATGCCCCCAGCCTTCATCAAAGGTTTCTCAAAGGACGGAACGTCACAGACTTCCTTCGGAAGTGATATGGGCAAGATCATTGTACCATCCTCCAATCCTTCTATTCCAGCTACGAAGACAACCCCAGGGCCAAATAAGACAGTTGAAGTCGGAAGGCTATTATTCCGAAACACCTTTAATACACAACCGTAAGAGCTACACTTCCCTTGTCATCTAGACACAAAGACACTCACTCCGATGGTACAGCTGGGGTGACTTACTCACCGAGCAAGTAAAGGGAGTAGCTCAGGGCACAGATTTTTATTTCAACAAGAGTAAATGGCACATCAATTTTATTATGTACGGTCTCACCAGATGTACTTAGATCGCCTATCGGGAATGTGGGGTACAGGCACTCCTATGCAAACGTGGCTACAGGACAACAGCATGACTACACTATTCTTCGGTGGTGTAAACATTGATCAGTGTGTTTGGGGAACGTTGCTCGAGTGAGTGCTCACTGTCATATAACAATACACACAAGTTCACGGACTTGAATAACTTAATAGCTCGTACTATAAGGGATACGATGTAATTCTAGTAGACGATATTTCGGCGACGACTTCTCCCATAGGTGCTACGCAGATGGTAGACTTTAACGCCGAAATAAACGGATGGAGGGCCAATTCTACCAATATTATTCCAAGCTTAAAGCGAGCAGCAGTATGAGTCTGCAAGAAGGTTTTTGTCAGTTATCTATACTTAGGTACTACGTACAATGCACTAAATGTTCCAACGTTTATATAAGCGCAAGGCCACTAAGCACCACCAGGATCGCGTATAGCGCTCGAAAGTTTATACGACTTGGTATCTTGATCAATAGAGTATGCTGCGAAGTATTAGAAATTAAGACCAGGGATTTAACTGTACAAGAAACACTAACCTGACACCCCACCCATGCAAAGATCGGCTGCAAACCCGGTCTTGTACGTCACAGACTCAGGCCCGTCAAATTTCAGTGCAGTACCATCTTGAAGGATCAAGGTAGCAGAGGACGTGATCGAGTCCAAAGTGTAGGAAGTGTAGGCATCCTGGTCAAATTCGCCATGGTTCACGATAGAGTCCAGAGCATAATAAGGATAGGTTCCTTGTCCAAGATCGGAAGTGCCAATACATTGACTGGTCTTTGAGTTATCCGGAGAACTGAGTCATTTAATGAATACGCATCGAACATATCAATTGGTAGAACGTGCCGAGCATAGAAAGGAATTCCCAACAACATCTGGGTTGAAGAGAAACCGGCATTCTTCGCTTTGTTGACAGTAGCCTCTATAATATCCACTGTATTCAGATTTTCCGTAGTCGCATTGAAGGAATGTGTAATGATAGTGAGAAAATCTACAGCACTTCCGAGCTGGGTAGTCACTTTATTGACTCCAGAAAGACTCCAGAAATCGTTAGGGGTCGATATGGATACAAATGCAGAAGTTCCAAATGTAGCCTTTGCAGTTGTAACGATAGTATTAAATTGACCTGCGGACATTCCAGTTGCCCACTCAATGTCAATGCCATCAAGGTTGTATCTAGAAAAAGGAATAAGACAAGTGGGCGGGACACGATATACAATAGACATACGTATTGAGTAACGCCAGAGCACTCGTGCCAAGTCGCGTTCGTGCAGAAGCAGAGTTAGCTACAGCTATTAGCGAGCTTGGATCGGCACCCAATCCATAACCACCAACTGAGAACTGCATGTTAGGTAACTATGACGAACCTTTAATTCGAAACTTACTAGCTAGATAAACTTTGAGGCCTGGTTTAGAAGTCTTGAGCGCAACCACTGATTGTAATAAGGAAGTATAAGATGAAGGAATGGTCACAGCGCCGTTCGTCGCAAGTTGAGCATATGAGAACTGTCATGACGTAAGTACAGCCAAATTGCGGTTTAACAAGTACGACATTACTTACGATGATGTGAGTGAAAGGTGTGGGATTAATAAGATTGGGGGTAAAACTAGCGCAAGAGTTGGCAGAGGAACTATCAATGTTTTCAGAAGGTGGTAAGGGCAGGACAAAAAATTGAAATCATACGAAGCAAGGTAGTATCCCACGACTTTGGGCTCATATTTGCCTCTGCAGAAGGTATACCCGGAAATGGAAGAGAAGGCCGTAATGCCAGCTGGCGCAGCTGAGACGTCGCGAAGGAAGAGACTAGTATGCAAATCCCGAAGCTGCCCGTTAATACCGAGAGATGGGTCTATGTTGAAGGCGTGTTGTTGATTACCCTGGCATCCCTGCTCAGATCTAAAAGGTAGGAGTGATTTACGAAGCCAGCTTACCTCCCAGTCTTGAA
>JASFCZ010000361.1:0-10894 GCA_036937155.1 Cyathus pygmaeus
CACTTCCCATTATGATGTTACCAAATTCGCCTTTACGGTAGGAAGAGAAATCACTCAGGTTTCCTGTCATGTGTGATAAGGCTCCTGAATCAATGATCCAGTCGACAGTATCTGTCGCTTTTCTTTTTCCCTTACACTTTGTGCAATTTGCAGCATGTGAAACATATTTATTTTGTAGATTATTTAAATCTACGTATGAAGTTCGTGCTCTACTAATCAACTCGTTATCTACTGCAGCTCGTATATAGTCTGGATTTATTCGAACAGAGCGCTGTGACAGAGTAGTTAGCATAAAACACTTCATATGTTTAGGGAAAGGTACTTGCCTTTCATCAAAGCCTCCGACATCAAAGTCGGGGTCCGCTTCCGTGTCCTCGTGAGAACCAAGGGAGACAGCATCTTCGTCGTCTGTGAAGAGTGGATCTTCATCCATCTCCATCGGAGTTGTGTCCTTCGATCACTTTTTAGGGCGAGGACAATCATCAAGGGTTACCTTGGAAGATGAGGCTCCAGTGGTCTCTATGACCCTCTTGAATGCTCCTACAAAGCGGGCTGTCTTTGGGAGGTCTAAGCGGTCGCAAAAGTTGCACGCTTTGACGTAGTTGGGGTAAACACCCTCAGACTTTCTCTCACCCTGATAGGCTTGGGGTGGAGTCCCATACAGCCACTTGTAAATGGCGGAGTTTGGATCGGAGAGTCGAGCCTGCAATGTCAGCAATGGCTGCATGCTAGGGATTACGACTGTGGCGGAGGAGAAGTGGGAATGACCATGGTCATGTGAATCAGAGGACTGCTTGTCCTTCTGCTTCTTTCCACCACGTGTGCTGCAGCGATTGTTCTTCTTCTTCTGGTTATTACCAGAAGAGCCGGAATTACCATTATTGCCGTTGTTATACGGCTGATGCTTGTCCTTCCACTTAGGGTCGGACTGCTTGCATTTAACGGCAGAGACTTTCTGCGCGTTATGTGCCGTATTAAGGCGGTGGTACTCGGCGGAGAGTGTGGCAGTGATCGTCGACGCCTTCAAGGTGGACTTATCGGTGGTGGAGAGGATTGTAGATGCGACGTTATCCCATTTAGATGGGATGGCAATGATAAGGATCATCGCCTGTAGGAATTTGGAGAGAGGTTCCTCGTTTTCCTTAAGACACTCAAAAATCTCCATGAGGTCGGCGATCTCGCTAGTGGGATCAATGTTACCCGAGAGTTTGAATGTGATGGCCCTTTTATTCGCGGGTGTGGGGGTACCAAACACGTTCTTAAGATTCTCCCAGGTGTCATGTGCGGACGGTCTCAAGTACTGTTTGATGTTGTCCGCAATGCGGAGACTCATGAGGCCTAAAGCGGCATCATTGTCCTCATCCCATTGCTCCTGCTTATCGCCAATATCAGTGGGGCGAGTGCGGGTGCCATTGGTAATAGACCATAGGTGGTGAGACATGAGAAGGGGCTGAGACTTAGAAGCCCAGGAACGGAAGTTCGAACTGGTGAGAACAGGAACGGTCTGGAAAGTGTTGGATGCAGCAGAAGACATTGTTAGTAGACGAAAGTCTAGAAAGAAACAATGTCAGCATCTGTACGTCTCAGATAATAGAACTACTGTTGTTTCGGCTTAGCTCTCTGACAGGAGTAGCGGTGTGTATGATCATCACAGTCGGTCATAGTGACGACATAGAGATCTATTACATGTATGCACACACATAGTGATTGCACAGTCGATAGACATGTGGCGCTCTACTATCTGTGGTGCAACCACTTGTGAGGCTCATGCTACATTGTTTCACAATGAGAGTGACACTCAAGGGGACCAGTCAGCTAGCTTGTAGAGCAGCAAGTTAATGTGTTCTGACAAGAGCATAACCGGGGCCCATAGAGGCAGTAGCTGAACAGGTACCCACTTTAGTGGTAGCTTGAAGCTTAGGACTTAGGGTAAGAAGTAGATAAACTCCTTATATTATAGACGTAGAATACAGCAGGTTTATATACACTACAGGAGAGATAGATATATTTAGTAATGGTCTGTGCGTGTACTAAGTATTCTACTTTAAGTATCTTACTGCGGAATCTGTGCTAATTATATACTTCTAATTATACTACGGATTCCCACGGAGTTCTGTGATGTCATAAGCATATTTCATCAACACGGATGAGGAGGCCATAGGAAGTTGGAGGGATGGGATGGGATTGGGTGTGATGTACGTGTAAAGGGCAGGTGGGGGACGGAATCCACAAGTTGCCGCTGCTAGTCAACACAGATGCGTTCGGGTTTCTTCATGCCCCACTCTCACTCTGCCTCTCAACATACAAACATCCCCACCCCGAGCCGTTCCCCAGCCCACATCCACCAACTCGGCAGCAGCCTATCATTATCAACGCGTCAACGCCATCGTGCACCAGCTCCCAACAACTCCCCACGCGAGCAGCGTCTGAACTACCTGATGCGCCGGCTCTCCCAGCTCAAACCTGTAAGGGGACATCCTGTCCCTTAGCCTTTCTCGTTCCTTTACTCCGGTTCAACTCTGGTGCTCCGGTGCAACTCCGGTATTTTTACCTTTTATTTATCTTTCTGTACTCACCTGGGATTGAACTCTCAACTCTCCGGATTTGGACTTCCCATCACTTTCCCTTTCTCTTTCCATTTCCGTCTATGTTGCGCCACACATTTACATACTATACAGCACAACATATGTTATTCCCACGCCTCCGGAGCTATCATATACACATACCCGCTCTGGCAGAGGTTTCCTCAGAGTATTCTCTTTGGATTTCCCCTCTGCCAGGTGCGTTACGTCTTGTATTTATGATAGAACATTATATTAACTTTGGATTTCCCCTCTGCCAGTTCCGGACTTGAGAGATCGTTCGGACCGTCTTAGGGTCGCCCTTACAGAGCCCCAGCTTGTGTGATGGAGATTTATAGGCTGCCGGCTCAGGCCGACCATCACCTGACAAATTGTGGCTGGCGATATTTTGTTGTTCCTTTGTTCCTTCTTCACTATCACCACTTCCCTTCCCAATCCTTTCCCAATCCCTTTCCCTTCTTCCCCTCTTGACCTTCTACCCCCTGCTCCTTACTCACAGCCACTATATTGACCATGACTACAGTCACCTCACAACAGCTACAACAGCTTCAAACAACAACAACACCACCACATCAACCACACCCACCAGCCCGCCTGCTCATTCTTGGCCACGACACTTGTGAATCACACCATGATGGACATGGCAGCCAATAGAGCATATTCACCCCCATGCACTGACACACATACTCTGATGAGTGTATGTATTATGTTTATGTAACATACTAACTCACATCACAGCTTGCTCACAGGTGACATGGACAGCCATCTTTGCCCTTTCCCCTCACCCATGCTCGCCACTCTTGTTGTGCTCACTGGTCTTGTCAACACCTCAGACTTCACCACTTCACTATGCTGCCTTTATCTCCTCTACATGCACGTCAATATGTGTCTCTAGCCTCCATTCCATGTGTATACTTGACACCCCATGGCTTACGCACCACATAGACAGTCAGACTTCGCCACCATGCACAGTCCTCCCCAACATGCATTGTGAACACCATATTTTTATGTGTGTTTCTTTGATGTGATACTTTCAGTCTTGTGCTTGGTGGAATGAGGGATGATAGGATACAGAGGATTGGGTGGGGCTACTGTGATACAACTATTTTGTGGTAAATATTCTAATCCTCTTCTGCTCCCCATCCTCCTTCTGCTCCTACTCCTTTCTCTGGTGCTGACTCTTCTGCTCCACCTCTGCTCCCTATTCTTCCCTCCTTCTCATCTCCTGTTCCCTCTCTGCTCCTTCTATTACTGCCTCTCGTGCTCATCTTCTATTAACTTGGATTACAGTGAACTTCATGTAGACTTATCACAGACATATACTGAGTATTTGTACTAGTAGTTCTGTTCAAAAGCAAGTATTATATTGAAGGTTACTAACTATTACAAAAATGAAGTACTATATATACAAGCTTATAGTACAGGATAGTATGGAGAGTTAAAAGTGTAAGAAAGATAGCAGGATGGGGGTTTCTGGGGTTGAAATAGAGTGAACCACAGAATGTTGGAGAGGTTACCAATGGGGCTGTAGAGATTTGACAGGCCAAAATCGATTATTTTGATATTGCCTGTTTGTAAAATGAGGATGTTCTCGATTTTGAGGTCTATGAATTTATGAGTATGATGTTAAAAGTAAAAAGAGAAATGGTGCACCCTAATGAATGACATTGTTCAAGTGGCAGTGCTTGAGGGCACTGCCAATCTGCCTCACAATCTGTGTGCCATGTGCTCTCTGAAGCATCTGTGGCTGATGATGTAGTGAAATATCTGGCTGCCATTGATGTACTCGAAGACCATGTAGTAGTGGTGCTGATGGATGATCATCTCACACATGCCACAGATGTAGGGGTGGTAGAGGAGCATGGAGAGGGCAGCCTTGCAAAGGGTGTGGATTTCCTTGGTGGCATCTTTGTTGGTCTGCTTGGTTGCTGCACTTTCAACAATGCTGTTGAGTGTTGGAGGAGGATTGATGTGGATGCAGGGAAGGATTTTGATGGCAAGCTGGAGAGGGGTTAGTAAGTGTGCTGAGTAATGGCAGAGAGGAACACACCTTTTTGCCAGAGATGTTATGGGTGGCCAGCTTGAGCTTTCCCATGCTCCCTGTACTGAGCATCTTGCTGAGGGTATAATCACTGAGGATGTGATTTGTGCGACTGGACCTGCTGCGCTCCCTGTCCCTGTCCCTGTCTCTATTCTTGTGTCTGTCCCTGTCTCTATTACTGGTGCTGTCTCTGTCGCGCTCTCTGTGGCTGGCATGACTGTCCTTGTCATACCTCTCCTCTCTCTTGCACTCAGGCTGCTCTCTGTGGTGCTGCCTGTCATCCTCTGTGCAGTCGCAGGGTGTGTCAGAGGCAATGGACTGGGAGTGGGAGGTGGATGAGGGCAGGGCAGAGGGTGGGGGGTTGTAGCCATTTTGCTGAGGAAGCTGGGGCATGGATATGGGGCACTGGAGGTGTGTGTTGGCAGTGGGGGTGTTTGGGATCGGTGCAAAGGTTGAGGGTGGAGGGTTGAGGGCAGTGGGCAGATAGGTGGCAAATGATTGTTGGTGTTGTCATTGACAGATGTATTGGCTGGTGTGAGGAAGGGAATGGGGTGAGGGTGAGGACGAAGGTGGTGGTGTGAACAAGTGAGAGATTGCCAGCTCAAACTCATGGCTGGGATAGACAGTGTCCTGTAGGAGGTTGTCATGTTTGCCCAGTGCAGGAATGACAACTCTCAGCAATGGGTGTACCCAGCAACATCTGGTAGAAGCTGGCTGGTGAAGAAATCCACATTGCATGTTCATTGGATGAATTGGAGACCTGGTGGAGAGTACCAGAGAGTACACTGTTGCTGGGCTGGTGGGTGCTATGATCTGCTAGTTGAATTTGGATGGTGGGGCAGGAAGTGCTGCTGGTGCTGGTAGGTCTGCGGTTAATTGTCTCAAAAGTTACACAATGTAGATGTCTTTGCTCACCTCTTCCTGTCAGGTTCTTGAGAGAAGCTAAAGGCAAAATCCAACTGCCTTCCCTTCCCCTGCTCAAATGACTGGCTGGTGTTGTACGAGAAGCTTGCTTGCCTAGTAAACTTCTTGACAAAGAATCAGATATACATGATTCTCACTTCCAATTTTTCCTGATGATAGAAGGGGCTGGTCATTATGTATGCATACCATTTCTCTACTGATGAAAAACATAAACACTGACATCGGCAAGGTACTGGTACAAATGCCTGAGCACATGTCAAATGAAATTTATCATATATTGTTATCAGCATTCAATTGCAGGACAACAAAGCTTTGACTTCCCATTAGAATGCCTTTGGAACAGTTTCTTTACTCTGAAACATAGCAAATAGACCACTTAGTATCAGATGTAGCCTCTTCCCTCCTCATCCCTCTCCCTCCTGCTCCTCCCTCATCCCCCATCTCACTCAACAGTTTCACAGAAAAATATTTGTACCATAATATAAAGTATGTTTTACTTCTTTTAGTCCTTTAATGCATGAAGGAAAGCTAGTTGAGGTATAAATGTGTATATCAGAGGTGTAATTATCTTTCAACACAGATGCTTACATGTAATCCTGCATCATTATCCCTCATTGACACAAATTAACCCTAATGTGTTAAATTAAATTGGATGCAAGGAAACTTCTTATGGCGGCTGCATACTAACAATCCAGAACTGATAGGAATTTATTTGTAAGGAATAGACACACCAGCAATAAAAATAAACAATTAGAGGTTTCTGTGTAATGTTCTTTTAAAAACCTTCTTGTTTAGCACACTGGATTCACTGTGGTTGGGAAATTCTATCATTCATGCAGATCTTATGAACACATCACTGGACTGGTTAGTTCCAAGGTTATAAAGATGTTTGATAACTAGAAGCCATGTCGCTTGGTCTAATATTTCCATAATAACTTGCTCAGATAAAACATGCAGGAGTTGCAGCAACTGTAACTTACCCAAGGAAACCCCTCCTATGAATAGAAGAGTGCACACTGGTCTTACAGAGGGGGGATTGGCAGTGAGTGAAGGAGCAGTGTACCTAGTGGTAATGAACTTCAAAGGGCGATCGTGGCAATAGGTCAACTCTAGTGTGTTAGCTGCTAAAGGGGTCTACAGTTTTTCGAGTGCACACCATCAAAATGTAACACTCATGTAAGTGAAATCAAAGTGCGACCAAAGTGGCAGTGATTTTCATGTGAGTGCTGGTTATTTCATGTAAGTATCTAGTTAGTAGTAAGTGTAGTACATCTTCATGTAAGTGTAGTGTATTTATTGTAATTATAACAATTGTTGGACATATATTGGGTGTATACACCCAGTGTGCTTAAGTAAGGAACATCATATATTTCTCATGCTTTGATTTTCCCGAAGTGCATCGAAGTGTGATCAAAAGTGTGACCAAAGTGTGACCAAAGTGTATCAAAGTGTGGTCACCCTTTGTGACTTTGATACACTTTAGATGACTTAAATGAATGTATAAATGTGTGATTTTGTAGTTACAACATATATAAAAGCAGATACATGTACATTAAGTATTGTTACACTTTGGTGGGCACTTTGGTCACATGGTCATGTGCCTCCCTTTTATGAGGCACATGACCTGGCATTGAGTATGCCGGATCATGATAGCAACAGAAGTGAGCACTTGGAGTTGACTTGGTGTTAGTAGATAAAGTGCATAGAAGTGCATTGAAGTGTACCAAAGTGTGACCAAAGTGCCACCAAAGTGCCATCAAAGTGCTACCAAAGTGTGAAATGTCTATCAAAGTGCCACCAAAGTGCCTACCAAAGTGCTGCTGATTGTACTATATATTTATTATACCATGTCCCCGCCAGTCCTGCCCCTACAAATGATCATCATCATCATTTCCCATGCACATTTGTTTGTCCATACTTGCCATGCTCCCATTACTGATTTCTGTGTTCATCATACAGCTTCCATTTTAGGTAACTCCAGATCATTCTTGATGGCATTGCACTTGCTCCGACATTGTGCTCAACAGTGAGCACACCATTCCTTCTTTTCTCACCGCATTTTAGCACATTTTTGATAAATCCTTTTACATATATTGTACATACTCTAACAACACATTATGACAGAAGTACAGAATATATTTCACTGAAGCAGTGTTGTGCCAGCCATCAACCTTCCGAGTAAGGGTGTTGGCTTACTCGGAAAGCCAGTTTGATGGATGTGATGGCTTTGCAGCTTTACCAGGCTTTCCCCTCAGAATGGTTTCAATCTCTGACAATGTGACCTCATCTGTACCTCAGACTCAGACTTGACTCAGACTCATCAGTTATTCAGCCAATGTCACATGCATCCTGGTACCCAGTCAATGTGTAAACATAAAACTCTTACACTGTAAGCTGAGTATAATAACATAATGTGCTTGGTTTGATTTTAGTTAATGTCAGAGTAGTGAATGTAAGATGTATACTATGTAAATGTGTGTAAATGAAAGTCAAGTTCAAATAACCAGTGTATGAAGTTTGAAGTACTAAGGATGTCTGTTATCCCTCATTAACTAGAACTCTTACTGTCAACACAATCTTCTCAATAACTGCACAAACCAACATATCTGATATTCTAATCACAAATGTAAGCAGAGATAAGTGTGGATTGACACTTGGATTGAATCATTGACATACTTGAGGTATTGCATATGATCTACTATTATGGTATGAATCATGATATAGGTACTACCATTAATATCCTGCAACATAGTGCAATCTGTTCTGCAGAGAGCATATAATATGCATGCAACATGTAGGTGCTATCTGTAGGGAATCTGGTGTACTTACCTGTATGCATGGGCTGTCATGCAGCTGACTGTGCATTGGTGTGTACTTAATCTTCCTTCTCTTTCCATTGACAAATATACATTGTTTACTACAGTACTTACTGTAATGTGGTGGTAGATACAAGTGCATTAAGATCAACCCACGTGACTGGCAATGTGTGATTTGGACTTGAGCAGAGTTGAAATATTGGTGGCTTGCTACAACTGGTACAAACAAAGTCTTTCACACAGTTAAACCAAAGCCAGCCTCCTTGATCAAAGGCATAGGCTCTTACATAATATCCCCTGTCTTTCCTTACATTGTCGGCTAGGCTTCTAGCCAAATGCCGATGGCTGGCACAACACTACACTGAAGTAATGAGACAGACTACAGTTTGGTCACAGTAGTATATTGCTATTTAACTCATAACTAATAAATATATACATTGACACAGTGACCATATGTACACAAACTTGTTTACAGTATGTGCTACAAAAAGATTGAGCATCAAATCTAAAGAAGTGAGTTAGAAATGATGATAATATGTGTTCACTGTTGTGCATGATGACAGAGGAAGCCCGCACGCAACCGCCATCACACCATCAATGATGAGCCGGAGTTTCCGAAAGTGGAATGTTAAGCGAAGCTTGGTTGATGGCACACAGTGGCGCTCGTACAAATAAACAATGTGCGTGGGAAACAGCGAGGAGACATGATACTGTACCCACATGTATGGATGCAACCGTCATGCATAATGCAGGGGGCATTGAGTTGGTAAAATGAAGTTTTGTCACACATAATGAATGCCCAGTTGCTTATCAGGAAGTGTTACATTGCAAGCACTTGATTTTTCTGTGCCCTGCGGGCGCCAAAAGTTGTTAATTCAAGAAACCGTTATGCAAAAAGTTAGCGCCGTTGCTAACTAGGATCCAAAAAATTGGGTCATGCTCCGTCCCTCAGTTGGATCCATACATGTGGGTACAGTAGAATAATTCAAGTTATTACATGAAGTGTGTATAATGTTGGTATAATATACAATTATTTTTACTTATCTACACACATTGATGGCACTCACTGTGTATGTGGCACGCCCCCACAGTCTCACTGGACTCTCACTGGACTCTCACTGGACTCTCAGTAACTCTCATTGAACTCTCACTGAACTCTTGGTAACTCTCAATGAACTCTCACCGAACTCTCACTAGCTCTCGTTAACTCTCACTGAGAGTCCAGTGAGAGTCAATGAGAGTTCAATGAGAGTTCAGTGAGATTTCAATGAGAATTCAGTGAGAGCTAGTGAGAGAGTCTATTGAGAGTTACTGAGAGTCAGTGAGCTTTCAGTGAGGGTTGGCAACAATTCTGTTTCATATCTCACACAATTTACAACAATAGTAAAGGTTACATATATATATTCACACTACATATATAGTATACAAAGGGTACCAATATATTACAAAGTAAACTACTTAATACCAACTAAAGCACGGCTACACGAAACATAATTAGGGAAAAGGGATGGTTGATAGGCAGGGATGGCATTAGTGCAGGTGCAGCGAGTTCCCCACATGAGCCAGGAGCACTGGCATCTTGGGCTGGAGTGTGATGGACATGGGGATGGTGGATGTGGGGGACGATGGTGGGTGGTATTGTCATTGTTGTACATCTGTGGGTGTGGCTGTGGTCATATACAAGGGGTGGACATGGCGGGGTCGTCCATGTCGTGGTCGTGGGGAAGTCGATGCGGTGGATATGGTGGCCGTGGTGGGGACGCTGATGTTGTGGTCGTGGCGAGAAAGGGGGGGTAGATATGGCGTGATGTCGTGAGGCGCGGCCGTGCTTTCGATGTGGTGGGGGGCCATGTCATGCCCATCAACGTCGTGGGGTCGCCATTGAGTGGCTGTGGATGTGATGTGGTGGTCTGTGTTCGTCGATGGCATCATGGTGTGGTGTGGTGTGGTGTGGCATGGTGTTGGTGGTTGATAACGACATGGTGGTGTGGCAGTTGTTGTCATCGACATAGTGGTGTGAACGTGGTGTGGTGGTCGGAGGTCGTTGACATCAATGAGGTGGTGTGGTCGTGATCTGTCGTGTCGTTGATGATGTTACGTGGTGAGGTGCTGGGGGTTGTGAAGCAGCGTGGCATGGCGGTGGTGGTTGTTGATGTCGTGGTGTGGCTGTGGTCCATCATCGTCATTGTCTACGTGACCTGGCACAGTGCTGGTGGCTTTCGACTCGGCGATGGTGAGGTTGTTGGTGTTGTGGTTGTTGGTGTTGTGGTTGTTGGCGTGTATATTGAAGAACCTACGCCACTACATCAGCTGGGTTGTGATGTGGCATGGACTTGGCTGGTGTGATGGATGTTGCGGAAGCGGGGGTGTCGGCGGTGGTTGGTGATGGCATGTGTCGGGCATAGTGTAGGGGGAGCAGCGACCGGGATCTGGGAGTGGGTATTAGTGCTGTTGTGGCTGTTGATATTGGGTGTCGTCACTTACTCACCTGGGTGTCAGACATTGGTGGCATTGAGGGAGTGTCGATGACG
>JASFCZ010000362.1:0-10892 GCA_036937155.1 Cyathus pygmaeus
CTACCACATCTCTTTCTTGTCTTTGCCAAACTACTTAAATATTACTTTTACAGTATATAATATGCGTAACGCAATTAGTACCCAAAGGCTCTGAGCCTCTACTTGACTATAGTACAACACAAGTAAGCTACAACTTACATAGTACTTACATATATGATATTGTATCCCTAAACACGCCCGCGCTGCATTGGTCACTGACAACTGTAGTAACTTAAGTACTAGTAGTATACAAGTCAATCCTACTAACTTCTAAGTTAGGCTAGTTACACTTACTAGCGCTACGTCATGATACCAAAGTCCCTGGTTCCATCAGAATAGGGATAATTAGTAGATACTAATATATATTTGGCAGTACAACGTCATATGCGCGACAGCTTCATAGAGACTATCGTTAGCGCCTTCCCGACGCTTCCAAGCGCCTGACTTCACATCCACTTCACAGCACACTGTGACCACTGTGAAGCGAGTAAAGTGTCACCAAATTTCGCTTCACTGCCACTTTACTGCACTGTGCGGCAGCACTAATGTAAAGAATAATATGTAAGGCGACTACGGCAAGACTTTAGAGTTACCAAACCCTGATCTGTCTATGACTAGCGTGCACTAACTTCGCCGAAAACTATTTGTTGACTAGCAGCCTACCACGTGGTGATTAAACAATGACTATTCCTTGACCAAGTTCTGACCTCAGCTGACTTGGCTTGACTAACCGTTTTTACTGAGGGTGACCGGCCGTTGCATGTGTGGGTCACATGATATGAACGATGGTATCGTGTCGATATAACGACCGGTCCAACTCGGAGATTTCTGGCAGGGTTTCCCTTATCAATTCCGACCTGCCTAATTGGGCCTTTTCAACCCTCTCACCGCGCTCGCTGCCTGCTTGTCGTCTTCCCTCTGGTGTCTTCCGTCCGTCCATCCCTTCGTCGCCTCGTCCTCTCCTCCCATCTCCGACTTCTAATCATTTCACCTCTTATCTGCGATACTACTGGCGACAATATAACGAGGAAGACGCGTCGTAGGACCCTGATTGGCATGCAGAGGAATTGTCACATCATCGACCGATGTAGATCCAGCGGGGAAAGCTCTATCCTATGCAACAACAAGATGACCAAGAATGCAACAATATCGCATCGATCTCAAAGACGAAGGCACAATGTCGAACTCAAGCTATTGTCGAGCTCAACGAGAAGGCGAGGAACATTGAGGCAAAGCACATGTGGGATAGGTGGAGCCTGAATGTGAACGTTGAGCAGTCTTCCTCCCTTCCTTTTGGCTGACTTTTGCGCGCTTACTGCTCTTGGCCACTTACCTTTGGTTATAGACAATGTTATTGTGGAGAATTAGGTCTGTTAACTGTCGTTCTCCTCGTCATTCCTAATGCCATGATCTGTATAGTACTGGACATGTATTTGGGTTAATACCGCATGTAATTATTGAGAATTGAATACATGAGTTGTCTTACACGCAAGTACATCAGTTCTGAGAAACATTTGATAGTAATGATAGGTACATATAGGGAGGGATGTCGAGACGAACATTGACGAGGAGGAGAGGGTGCGCGGGGGAGCGACGTGTTGAGGCCCAATTAGGAAGGTCGGAATTGATAAGGGAAACCCTGCCAGAAATCTCCGAGTTGGACCGGTCGTTATATCGACACGATACCATCGTTCATATCATGTGACCCACACATGCAACGGCCGGCCTCCGGTCTAGTCTTACATCACCGCGTAGATCGCTTTAATTCGCACCTACGAACTGACACGAACTAAGCGCTTTGCGAGGCGAGGTGATACGAAGTTGCGAACTAAGTTCACTCCGCCAACAACACTAACTCGCGCCTACTATGCCCGTGATTATAATACTCCGTACACTGGCAGTCGCTATCTGCTGCTGACTCTATCATGGCTTGCAGGACTTCTGTCCTCCTCGGGCCCTGGGGAGCCTGGCCAGATACCGATGTCCATGCACCGGTTTGGTAATTACTAATGTCTGTCGTTGGCTGTTCTCACTGAGCGCCATACCGAGAAGGGCACCTAACTTTGTGCGTGCAATTTCCAAATCTGTATATATATGCAAATTATATGTATATATCAGTAACTTAAGTAGCCTTAGATGGTATAGGTGTCGTTCAATAAGGCATATACTCACATTTTTAGTGTGCATAATTTTGTGCGTGCATTGTGCGTGCACGCACAAAGTTGAATTTTCGCACGCACACTTCGCACGCACATCTTTGTGCGTGCATGTGCGTGATGTGTGCGTGCACAAGTTCAAATATTGCACGCACAATGTGTGTGCGTGCACGCACAAAAATAAGGTTGCACGCACAAATTAGGTTCATGCATGCGCATAAATATGTATTTATGGGTATGTCTTTCACGATAAGATAAAGACTGAGAAAGACGGTTCAAGCCAATAGCAATCAGTGACAGTGAGTCAGAGACACTGATGTACACACATATTAATGTGTTTAGTAATTACTATTCGCTGACCATCCTGAACTCTAAAACCCAATTCAGAGCTCGCTGTATCATCTGCTGATCAATAATAGATATCTAATATCACGACCTCTGGTTTATCTAACTAGTGGCAACAGTCTTAGCAACTCACTCGGAGTAACATTTCTCTTGGATTCTTTTGTTTAGTGGAATGAATGCTATCTGGTGTACAAGCTACTTGCAGAGTATGGATAGGTATCTCATATATCAAAGGTTCATTTCACAGCTCCAATCTTCATGCCGCAATCCGCAGTCTTGTTTCACAAGTATCAGTTCATGCCATTGAAGTGCCAGGTTCGCAACAGGTTCATCTTCCAGGTTCTAACTTCTTCACAACTTTGTATAACAATATAATACTCTCTCTAAAATCCCCAATTTCGTTTATAAAGCCCTAGGCCCTCGTAATATCATATATCATTATGGTCCACTGGTATCTTGAATTATGTCTACAGTCTTAGTACTCCAGTATTGTGTTTACACACGCACAACTCACGTAGATCAGACACTGGACATACAGGTATACTTACCAAATGACTATGTAATTGTAATTATGGAAAGTCATAATGACACCACATGCACACAGATATGGTATACATCGGCGCTGCAGCCTGCAGGTACACTGTCATTATCTTGTACGAGTATATATTCAGAGGTGTACCTTCAAATATCGTGCGTGCTTGCATATATGTATACATAGTGTAAGTTGTTAAAGGTATAGTTATATTGATGTATTAGTACTTATAAGCCAAGTAATACTTGAGTATACTTGAGTAATACGTGGGAATACTAAGTATGCACGCACAAATATTGACCGTGCACGCACAAACATTGACCACGCACGCACAACATTGTGCGTGCACGCACAAAGTTAGGTGCCCATACCGAGAACGACCAGAGGGACGAGAGGTGCCCGTGAGGCATTCATGAGTATTCATGAAAAGGTTGTCCAGTCATCCAGCGAATCGTGGGTCCGTGGCCATCGTCGTGTTTGGCCTAAAATAACCAACCCCTCTAACCAGATCAAATGAACGTCCTAATTACACGCTGTATTGAAACTGTGTTTCCGATGCGTTGCAACATCGTGTAATGCTAATGTGAGGCATATTAAGAGATGGTCTCTCATTTTTCTTCAACACTTACCCCCGTAACCGGTTACCAGTACTTAGTCCAAGTTCAAACCATGCCCAGCTTCACTAACGCGAAAGACACTGTTATCCACAATCTAACGCAGAACGAGATCAACTATATTGAACATCGCACACGAGAAAATGGTATGTCGCTGTATTGGCATTCACTACTATAACGCTGTGACTAAGTTACTATAACTCGCCTTTTATTACAGGATTTAGACTTCTGGAAGAAAAGGCGGTCGCAGGAGCCGCATTTGACTCGGGAGAGCGTTACGATGCTCCGAAATGCCATCCTGAAACGCGATCAGCTGTCCTGAGCAACATAACGAGCTGGATCGATAGTGCAGATAATTCTTCGAAGATGATGTGGATGTATGGTCCTGCGGGAGCCGGCAAATCCGCTATATCTCAGACAACTGCCCAGCGATGCCATGATGAAGGCAAGCTTTTGGCTAGCTTCTTTTTTTCTCGCTTTGCAGCAGGGAGAAATGACGAAAAAGGTCTTGTTGCCTCCTTTGCCTATCAATTGTGCTTGGCCGTCCCGGAGGCTAAGGAACATGTTGTATCCTGCTTGGGTAACCACCCAAAAATATTCGAGCACTCGATTGAAAAGCAAATGCGGGACCTTATTATAGGATCGCTTCGATCATTGCCCGCTTCCAAGATTCCTAGGTTGATTGTCATCGACGGGCTGGATGAATGCCAGCATAGAGAGGCTCAGGGTGCCATCATCAAAGCTATTGCCGGGCTGTGCTCTGAAATGGCGCGTATCCCACAGCTTCAACTTCGGTTTCTCATTGCTAGTCGATCTGAATTGGAGATTCGGGAAGCCTTCAATACAGAGAATGTTGCATCTGTTTGCACCCGCCTATGCCTTGACGAGACATATCAGCCCGACAAAGATATTGAAGTATTTCTTCGAAGCAGTTTCAATACTATAAAGCTACGCCATACACTTTGTCGCAACTTACCAGCAGTTTGGCCAGACAACATGTCCATTGAAACTCTTGTCGAAAAATCGTCTGGGCAATTCATATATGCAGCGACCGTTGTTAAATTTGTATCCGACTCTCGAGAAAACCCACTCAAAAGGTTAAAATCCATTCTTGATGTCAACGTCATCCCGAACAGTGGAAATGCAGCATTTGCAGAATTAGATGCATTGTACATTGCAGTTCTTTCGACCGTTGGCAGCAAAGACTACCCAAAGATCGCGAGTATTTTTGAACTGATGATGTTCAATCAAGACAAAGACTATGTGTTTCCTATTCCTCAAATTGAAATATTACTTGGGTTTGAGGACGGGGATGTCTTGCTTCTCACCTCAGACCTTCATTCCATTGTCAAGGTTAACGATGGCATTGACTCGGTCGATGATGTTGACGATGTTGACTCGATTGACAACGTTGACATGGTTAACGATGGCATTGACTCGGTCGATGATGTTGACGATGTTGACTCGATTGACAACGTTGACATGGTTGACAATGTTGACATGGTTGACAACGTTGACTCGGTTGATGATTCAGATATTAATTCGCTTAGCATTAATAGCAACATTCCTGACAGTAAATATGATTCACGGTCGTCACTTCGATTTTATCACGCCTCTTTGGGTGATTTCTTTCAAGATCCGTCTCGCTCAAAACATTTCTATATCGATGAGAAGAAGGCGCATGCAAAACTTTCAATTCGGTGTTTTGAGATAATGTCAGATGATTCACCACCATATAGTAAGTAAACGAATTATGAATTGTAGTTTGTGTAAGCTAATTTCATTTGCGAATATCGAGGAAACAGTGTTGGCTGCTATGCATCATCAAACGGCTTTGGTCATTTTTTTCTCAGTGGTTGGAGCAACGATGTATTAGACTGCATTCATCAGTTGGGCCCGTCCGAAATATTCAGTATATGTGATCGACGAATAATAGCCGACCTTCCACTGCCACTTTATCAGTTGGTCCGGGCTGGGACCGACATATTCAGTACACCTGATCAACGAATAATGGAGGGCCCCAGTACACTAGCTTCTCTCATTTCACAACATCGACCTAGGGTGAGCTTTTATTCGTCAATCACATACAGTATAATTGAAAGCCCTGAACAGCCTGACTCCCGTGCGGACATTCGAAATCTGATTGACAACCAAATTTTTCACCACATAGATTCATATCCTCAGGACTATATTTTATTATTGGCCCAGCTAATGCCACTCAATTGTTGTTCGGGGTTCTCCAGGCTTGTTACGGCCCATAAGGTCCGCTCGTTAGTAATGGCAGAAGGATTAGTGAGGAAAGCAGGACACGTCGTGGTACTGGACGAAATCCTGAAAGAGAATGATTGGCTGATGAACTTGCTCGAAGCCCAGTGTCCAGAGGATAAGTGGTACCTCACTGACGCTATTCGTGCTGGTGCCCTCTCGCACATTTTGGAATTGATGATAGGTCATGATTTCAATATAAAACATATCGGTTATAAGCTGGTTAACTCGGAGCTCTGGGGCGTCATTGCAAAGTCTCCTTCTTCCACAGAAGTAGCAAACTTACTTTTGGAGAATTGGAAGTCTATGAAAGAGAAAAAACAAATATCCTCGAAGAGGATTTCCATAGTGGATGTGTATGTTCGAAAATACTGCGCGGTAATTAATACCTTTATTGTGCTTGCTGCAAAAAGCTTATCTTTAATGTAGGAATATGGTATACAGTACATGGATGGCGATGAGTTGAGTCGATCACCTGAACTAAGGTCCTATGGTGACGAGAATCGGGCGATGGCTTGGAATAGTATCGCTAACCTGGATGCTACCCCAGCCCCAAGTTCTAGTCTCGACACAAGACTCCTCACTCCACTTCGGGCGTCCTACGTTCGGTCGTCTGTCCAAATCCGGAAGGATGGACCACGTGAGTGCGTGGGAGGTGGATTTGTTGAGCCTACACCAAGTTCCGATTCGACAGAACCTGAGGTACAGGCTCGGATTCACAATACGGAGCTCCCACGCTCGAACACGTTACTATCTGAAAAGCCCTTACCCCCACCAAATCGGGGGAAGTCTTGGTTTGGGAGACTTCGGAATTGCTACTGCTGCGTTAACGATAAAAATATGATGCCCTGAGGAATGCAAAGGAATGGAATGTATGTATAGTAACGTGTAGCCGTTGATAAAGTGCCAACAGGTTGAATTTGGAATATGTTATGTTAATGTAGGATTCGTAACTTAGGTGTGCGTACATAAGTTATGTAGTTGCTGACTTCGCTCAAGACGGAGTTTCTTGTTCATACTACGAATCTGAGAACTCGGGTGAACTAAGTACATAGCATGTATGTCGTCGGTGGTAACTTACATTCCTGAACCTGCGTCTGGTCAGTGGTGTGCAAGAGATCCAACGACGCTCTCATTAATCTGCAGATTTTCTTTCGTCCTGACATTCGACATTCGACATATGTGTTTCTGTGATTAAGCGCGCAAGGTCTGGGTTCGGAATGAGCCGCGAGTGTACCAATGAGAGGGATGAGTATTGAATCAGAGTTCTGGGCGCGTCGCTCAATAGAGTGATTGTTACTAACCACATGCCATTGCTAAGGGTAGTCATGAGAGTTTCGACGTCAGACCAGCTAAACATTTGTGTTAGTACTATCACCTATAATCAACATCGCATACAAGAAAATGGTACTTCCGTGTTTTGCCATTCAATATAATGCTCCTAAGTTTTACCCTCGCCAATCCATTCAGGATCTAAACTTCTTGAAGAAAAGGCGGTAGCAGGAGCTGCATTTGACTCAGGAGAGCGTTACGATGCGCCGGAATGCCATCCTGAAACGCGATTAGCTGTCCTGAGCAACATAATGAGCTGGATCGACAGTGCAGAAAATTCATCGAACATCATGTGGATGTATGCACCTGCGGGAGCCGGCAAATCCGCTATATCTCAGACAACTGCTCAGCGATGCCATGATGAAGGCAAGCTTTTGGCTGGCTTCTTCTTTTCTCGTTTTGCAGCAGGGAGAAACGACGAGAAAGATCTTGTTGCCACCATTAGGGGAGTTCAAAGTTAACCGTTACGAGGGGTCCCAACATTACAGATCTGTTGATGGTAGTTACAGAACTGATTTCCCACATTACGAGGCGTAATGGAACACCATCCCGTTTGAAATGTTAGAGGCACCGGCTGTCGGAGTCAGAATCAGGCAATCAGGCAATCAGGCGCAGTTTGTGTGTAGAGCTCGATAGTCAAACACTTCTACTTACTCTCACTTGCATCTCATCCCTAATACATATGTCTGAACCTTCCACTCCACTTGTTAACATCACTTCACCCTCGTTAGTATCTGGCACAGCAAAAGAAGAAGAGGATGAGGAGGCTTGTAGTCTAGCCTCTTCCTGAATCACTGTATTCACTATGAACGCATGGATTAGAGTATCATCAGCATCCTGACGCTCTGTAATGTGAGGCATATTGCCTGTGGTGTACGAAGATACAAACGGGGACTATTTTCTCTATCTAATCAACGAAATTCGTAGTGCCTATACAATGCCTATCCCAAATCTGCCCCATGCTTGTGATTATAATTATAAACTCCGAATGGCTCCCGAATGGATGCCGGCCAGGGTCTTCATCATTACTGCATGTTACGAAGGGCAGATCCTGGGGATATCAAACATGGGCCGTTACTACCAGTCACCAAGTCATTACAAATTTTTATCTTGGCATTACAATACAGCGTGTAACGGTTAACTTTGAACTCCCCAATTGCCTATCAATTGTGTTTGGTCATCCCGGAGGCTAAGGAACACGTTATATCCTGCTTGGGTAACCATCCGAAAATATTCGAGCACTCGATCGAAAGGCAAATGCGGGACCTTATTATAGGATCGCTTCGATCATTGCCCGCTTCCAAAATTCCTAGGTTAATTGTAATCGATGGGCTGGATGAATGCCAGCATCGAGAGGCTCAGGGTACCATTATCAAAGCTATTGCTGGGCTGTGCGCTGAAATGGCCCGAGTCCCACATCTTCAACCGGTGATGAGTCCCCTGTTACATCTCGATCCCGAGATCTGTCCTAAAACAGTAAAAGAACCGGCGCCGATGCTGCATTTTCAATACATGTCAACACAGCAGGTGAGCTGGGCCAGCTACTTGTTTGCTAGAGCAACGAGAAACAAACATTGACGATCAAACGAGGTAAGTACATACTCATCTACTTATACTCGCTTGTTCTACATACATTCTGCTATATCCTTGACTCTCGAAAGTTCTAACTCTAGCTACAGCCGTATTAAAACCTACTCCGGAGTACTTAAAGGTCCTAGGTTTCTTATACAGCACTCTGGGGCATGTCGCCTCATGGTTGGAACCTGCACTTCATTATTCATATCTGTTGCCAGTCTGTCGCAATGCGTCCACACCTCCAGCAAGTAATCTGCCTCACGATCTGTCGAATCGATTTCTTTGCTGGTATCCGTGTCTTCAACCTTCGGAATAATCTGTCTGATAGTACTTGAACATTGTTAATTCTGGTGTCTTTGATTCATGTAGCCGTGGAGGACAAGCTTTTGGCCAGAGCTGAAAGCTTGCTGTCGAAGCAAGAACACTGGCGGGTCACACGAGTTGATAGGACCACGGTGTATTGTCAGAACAAGATGTTATATGGTATACGGGGGCGGGGGGGGTTCGTCAAGTAACTACCAGGCACATGTACATACATGGTGTGGTGTGAAATAAGGTTTGGTACTGACAAGTACCAAATGCGGTAATGAAATGGTGGATCAAATGGGCCGTGTTGTAAGCTGGGAGCACCAGGCTTACACTCCTCCCCACAATAAAACTTTGCTACTCACTCCAAATTCTCGCCGCTTGGAAATCCTCTGATCATGATGGGGTCATAAAGGGCAGCGGGTGTAAACCTGGTTCCAGAAAACTAAACGGCGATAGAAATGATAAAAACAAACTGTGGGGGCGAAGAAGAAGTGATAAATGATAAGGGAACAAGAAAAAAATTAAAACATCAATCGGAATCCTCGGGGTCGGTATCGTCATCCTGCCAGAAAACTTTCTCCTGCTCCTCAGACATATCTCCATTCGGCTGGTCTTCTCCTCCTCCTCCCATCATAAAAACACCTCCAGCATACTCCTTCTTGATAGGAGGACTGGGAACAAAGTCACGTCCAGGTGTGATCCCATTCACAGAATCACCTGGGCAAGTACGACCAACATGCGGAACCCATCCAACATCTGACGGGGTCTTGTGGCAACGCCAGCATCCTCTGGCAGCTGTGAGACGAGCCTTCTCTGCGTCATCAAGGGGGGGAAGCGACGATGAGGAGGCGGGAAAGATCGTGGTAGCAGGCATGATCATGGTGGTAGCAACAGGTGGTACAGGGTGAGATGAAGTGTGGGTTGGACCTTCAGCAATAAGACTGTCCCACTGCATAGACATCAGCGAGACGAGATCATCAAACTTGGTGTTGTCGAGATCAAAACTGTGCAGGGCCATGATACGGTGGAGAAGGATAGAATGGGAATGGAACAAGAGGTGTTGCTTGTATCCAGTGGTGGTCATAGCAGTAGAAGGGAGCACACTGTAATATTCTGCAAGGAGAGCAGCATACTCCGAAAATTGAAGACGGCCCTGAGAGCATAGATAGAATGAATGTAAAGCAATGAGCTTCTGTTCCTTCGGAATAAACCTCTCCCAGATACGCTTCTCAAAATCAGCATAGCTCGACAACTTCAAAAACTCGACATGACCAGCAGCCCACCATGCTTGCATTGTGGTATCCTGCATCTGAGTGCCCACAAGGCAGATCTGTGTAATGACCTTGAGGTCAGGGGATTTCTCACCCTTTGTCTCTGCGTAGATAGCGAATCCATCTGAGCACTGGCCAAGCCAAGCATCAATGGTGGTAGCAGTGACAGGTCCGTTGAAAACGGGGATAATCTTCGAAGCCATGGTACTAGTAGATGTGGTAGCAGTGGCGAATGTAGCAATTGGAGTATAAGAGAGTGGACGATGGGGAAGGGCAATGTGTTGGGGGTGAATAAATGGACGTGGAGGGTATCCAAACGATATGGAATCGTCTTCAGTCTCGGAATGAGCAGTGTCAGACTCGTCGTCAGATAGCGGCGGCGGGACAGGAGCTGCGCGACGTCGACGGAGGGTCAAGTCAGTGATCGGCGATAGCGGAAGACTGTGTTCAAGCGCGGATCTGCGTGTGAAGCGAATGTCGTTGGGAAGGGGTTCCAGATTGGCCAGCAAGAGAA